>JAOEGT010021963.1:0-10443 GCA_025447795.1 Speoplatyrhinus poulsoni
ACAATAAAATAAAAAAAAAAATAAATAAAAAAATAAAAAAAAATAAATATATATATATATATATATATATATATATATATATATATATAGCACTTTATTAGCTAGGCCATTACCTATTGCACTTTATGTCTGGCTATATATTAATAGGTATAATGACATTATGCTGTATTTGTTCTATTTAGAATATTGTTTGCCTATAATTGCTGGTATATGACCTGTCCAACTACTGACAAATGTACTACATGTAAGTCGCTATGGATAAAAGCATCTGCCAAATGTCGTAAATGTAAATGTAAATAAGTGAACGTGGTACCAGAGCAAGGTCGATTATCGATTTTGTGATCTGAGGCATGTTTTGGACACTTGAGTGAAGAGAGGGGCAGAGCTGACTACCAACCACCATCTGGTGGTGAGTTGGATCAAGACCAAACGGGTAGTGCAGGTGACTGGAAATGTCTGAAGAAGGTCCCTGCCCGTGAGATCTTCAGCGCACACCTCCGGCCAATTACAGGGGTATGGTCTCCTCCAGGACTGCGCTTAGTCAACAATCCTGTGATATTCGTGGCCAGGATATCAAGGCATAGTAAAGGTGGGGAGGGGTTGTGGTTCGGTAGCCTATGAATCTCATTGCTGCTTTTTGCCCACGATGTGGTCCTGATGTGGTCCATGACCTCCAGCACTCACTGGATCGGTTTGCAGCTGATTGTGAATCAGATGATAAGATTTAGCTGCGAACCGATCCAGCAAGGGCTGGAGGTCACTTTTTGTTTGGAAATATATTTTGGGAGGCTTATTTAAATGTATCCTAAGTGACGAGCATAATTCTGACCTCTGAAGGTGCTGTGCACCTTATTCTTGATCTGACATACTGCATTTCCCATGATTCATTGCGCATCAATAGGCTATATTAGCAGTGGTACAGAATAGTAGACCCAAGGAGCCCTCTGAAAAATCACCACTCACATTAATAGATAATCTATAAAAAGGAAAAAATACACAAATTAGTCTACAAATGTATACACATAATGGTATTCTAGCCTAGTTATTATCCATGTTTAACATTATAATTGCCGTTGTCTTTCATTACTAGGGCTGGATGATTATGGAAAAGTAATCTAAACCAAAATTCAGAACCTCTAACCAACGTAATTTTCCCAGGTTGTTTTTTTTTATATAAAAAAAAAAAATCCTGTTCAATGAAGTTCGTCAGAAATAGGGGGATGCATGTTTTATAGATATGCCTATTTGTTTGGACTCAGGACACCCATCTTGAAATCGTGTCAATCCCAGGCACAGCAATAAACCATGAATTGCAATAAACGAGTAATATCTACTGAGAAAACGCTGCTGTCTTACTATCAATAGTGTCAACCACGACATACGTAAATCGAACCTTAACTTCACGTCACCTTAACACTGTATCTCCGGTGGCGTGCGTCACATAATATTAGAGCAAAACTGACTTGTATGCGTGACAGACAACTTACTATAAAACAATGTATAGTTTCTAACATCTACTATTTAATATATCTATGTCTTGTAGGTCTTCTACAGCTTTAAGACATTACCGGTGCCGCCACCATTGTTACTACATTTTGCACCAGCATCACAATGCATTTTATCCAGTCTTGAAAACTGACAATTTAAAATGCGCTCTTCGTTTCATTCCGTCTTAAGGGAGAAGCATGCAAACATTGCATCCGATAACAGGGTTTTTTGCGATACATTGTTTAACATTTAGTTTGAATTTGTTAACTAGCCAATATGGCAAGGTGGAAGGTGTATCTGGACTGGCGCAGGTCAGCATGCTTGCTGTTGCAGTGCATTCTGGGACTTTATCAGCGGTGTGCGTCAATCATATACCGGCGGGCTTTATGATATTTTATTGCGGGCCGGGTATAATTGTGCCGCGGGCCGAATGTGACCCGCAGGCCTTGGTTGCAGTACATTATTTTAAAATATTTTTGAACGCATGGGAGAGGTTGCAATATTGTAGGGACAGGATATCCAATTATAGCAGACAGCAGACAACTGGGTGGGGGGGATTAGACTGTCATTTGTAAAACAGTATGAGGGCAATTTAATCTCACAAACAGTTATAGCTATAGCTCATATATGGCACATGGGGGGGCTACAATAAGACTCACCCTCTTGTTGGAGCTCCTGCTCCTGGGCAGCATGAAGATATCCTCCATCTCCCGCTGCTTCTCCTCTTCCTCCAGTTTTCGCCGCTGGTCCTCGGGGATAATGTCATCCCAATCACCAATGTGCCTCTCCTCCAGCTCTGGAGCGCTCTCCTCCATGCTGGAGAAATTGGCCACCTGTGGCACAAAGCACAAGTTCGCCCACATATTCACCCATGAAAAACACATTGCATGCAGTTGGGACATAGCCTGGCTCTGCCCAACTACTGCCCTCAGATCATTTTATTTCGAGCACAGTCTGGAAAC
The DNA here is from genome assembly GCA_025447795.1 of Speoplatyrhinus poulsoni. NCBI lineage: Eukaryota > Metazoa > Chordata > Actinopteri > Percopsiformes > Amblyopsidae > Speoplatyrhinus > Speoplatyrhinus poulsoni. The sequence goes on from JAOEGT010021963.1 coordinate 2,451, forward strand.
CCTGTTTGAATTAGTAATTTCACAGCCACCCTGCTGGCGGTCCAATCAGCGTGGGTTAGTGAGATGACGTTGAAGTTGAGCGTGTTTCGAAATGGTGGAAGAGCTAGATGATGCGATCAAACTGCATTGTTTAACCAATCGATGCATTGACATCGATTGGTTAAACAGTGTCCAAAAGTTTCAAAATTAAACAGAGGTCTACGCCCAGTAGGAGGCAACAACACTTCCCAGTGGAGCGCTGCCAGACCTTATTCACAAAGTTAATTTTTGATCTGTATACAACAGGCTAGTTGGGACTCACCCCTCATCCTCAAAATAAGATACTGCAAAATTAACTAGTAATCCAGTAGGTACCTTAAACTGAGAAAGAAGCTCATCTGTTGCATTTGATCCCTGGTCACTTTCTCTAGTTTCAGCCAACCTAAGAATTTCATCGATGTCCATCTCCTTTAAAGAAAATTAAAAAACAAAATGTAAAAGATTACACCATTAGCCACAACAGCTGAGCACTGATGTAAATATGCAGATTTCCTCTGTGCTTACATACCTGCGGTTCAGCCTCCTCTCCCTCTGCCTCTTTGAAAAGTTCCTCTGCACCAAACTTGAGGATGGCAGTCAGTTCTTCCTTGTTAAATGGGTTGGAGCTGCAACCAGAACCAATAAGGCATTTACAGAATGCATTTTAAGTGTGCTGGGTAAAATGCTTCACAAAAACATTCCGTTCTCACTTTGAGTTTCCCGAGTTGCTGTCCAGCACAGTTCGACCAGTGGTGTCCATTCTCTGAATGACGAGATGGTCCAAAACCATCTTCTTCTTGGCCCTCTCAATGATATCTTCCTCCACAGTTCCCTTAGTGACCAGTCGATATATGTTCACCTGCATGGAGAGGAGACACATCCCCCCCACCGCCTCAATCAATGTCCTCCTAAACATGTGCAACTTACTTGAGACAAACTAACCCATTCTGTACCCTACATCTACAATGCAGTGTTTCCCATATATGCATACAGCAGAGGCGGTACGCCGCTGGTGGATACTGACCACCGCTGTTTTGTGGAGAGGGCTCCCACAAACTATTATTTTTGCACTACAGACGCTTCATTTCCAGATCAATTCACACTGCTAGATTGTTGTGTGAGCGTTGACAGTCAGATCATTTTTTTTTTTTTTTTTTTAAATCAAGCACAGTAAAATATTTGCACTTAGCCTTCCTGATAATGTCAGCAGCTAAATTACAAGAAGCTAGGAGCCCTGCGCCGTGCTGTAATCATTGCACATATTGCCCTCGCAAATGCAAGTTATAATGTGCGATTTAGGCGCAAGTGTGGGTGACTTCTAAGCACTGTTCCAAGCTCAAATATGTGCACTTGCGCGTTGTTTTTAACCCTCCCACTGTCCTAAGGCATTTCAGCAGACTAGCAGCAGAGGGAGCGAACCGAATGTCATATGTCCGTGTTGTGGTTGCTGCCCGCTACTGGCAAGTGCACCGGGTCATTTTGACCCATAGGACAGCGGGAGGGTTAAGTCCCCGACTGTGCACATTGACAATCACACTAAAGTTGCCTGTTCCAAAGAGGCTGAATGCATAAATTGCATTTAGATACATGTTGTTATGACTTCCTATAAGAACACGTATCTATAGAATTCCTGTATTCTAGCATAGGTCATGTTCTGGTTGTTTTTCACTAAATTCAATACCTCTACATTAAAATATGGAGACTAATAGCCTAGGCCTACTGAAGAATGTATAAGTGGGAAAGAAATCTAGGCTATACAGCACAAATCACTTGCCTGTGATCTAATTTATACAGTGAGCTTCAGATGTCTCGTAAATTTAGGCTATTCAACATTTGTTTTCATTGAAATGTTATAATTAAAACAATGTAGGCCAATTGTCTCAATGTATACTATCATGTTTTCTGTGATTTTCCAAATTATTTAATTTCTACATGGGCTGTTTTAGTTTTGAAAAAATATGCTATCCAAAATTGCAGGAAATATGTTTTTCAAAACTTTTTTGCTCTGCTCCCAAAACAGATAATCATACTTTTTGTTAAATAAATGTCAACTGTTAGATTATGTGAAATCACATATTTTCCTAAAGTTTAAAGTCCCCACCTCCCATCTCTCCCCACCCAAAAATATTTGCAGTGCGAATTTAGCAAGTGCGCACACACACAAAAAGAAGCTTCACCTCCGCTGCTACAACTCCATCCTAGGAGAAACACTGCAGTGGAAGTCACAGCTTACCTGTTTCTTCTGGCCAATCCTGTGAGCCCTGGCCTGTGCCTGCAGGTCATTTTGAGGGTTCCAGTCTGAATCAAAGATGACTACAGTGTCTGCTGAGGCCAGGTTTATCCCCAAACCTCCAGCTCTGGTGGACAGCAGGAAGCAGAAGTCCTACAAACAGGTAGAGACATTCACCACAACATATGAAACATGCTAAAAATATGAATATTGAAACATATGCCTGGAAATAATTAAAATATAGGTAAGACACCACTGCAGTTTAGCCTTGTATATATTACTACCAAATTGCTACAAATGTCAAATAGATAAAATGTAGGGATGCCAGAATTTAATCAAGATTAATCACAATAGCATGCTTTATGTTATTAATTGCGATTACTAAATCCCATATTTGTACCTGTTCAAAATGTAACTTAAATGTTTGTTTTTTCCTTGAAGTGTTATATTTTTATAAAAAGATATGCCAGCTTCAGGCAAATGTGTGTATTAATTAAATATTTCTATTTACCTTATACCACACCTTTTTTTTTTAAAGTGCTTTAAAAATTAACTGATTACCACAAGGAAGCTAATTTATTAGTACATTTTAAACTATTATTTAAACAAAGCTGCTAAACGCTTTATTTTAAAAGACAACAGGGTCACACTAGGAATAATTTCTTAACAGCTTTAGTGTAGCGTCTAGTAACGTTAGGTCTACATTATACATACCTCTGAGCCTTCTGCATTAAAGTGGTCAAGAGCTTGCTTTCTAATTTCTCCCTTTATGGAACCATCCAATCGCTGAAGAAGAGAGAGAAACAATAATTATTTCAGCGGCATATGGGCATCCATTTCGTAAACTGCCATCATCCATGTTCTGTAAGAGCCACCATATCTTGTACACAAACACTGGGTACACTAGCTTGCAGAAAATAACTCTGGATATAAATAACCACATGTACTATTTGGTCTGGCACAAGATGTATTCTGCTACATGGACATGTGATCCAGCTAGCATCAGCGTCAATGCCACAGTACTCATGACTACACACCTAACTGAACAATTGTGCCCCCCCCCTCCCAAGGTGTTTGTGCCGCATTTGAATTAATCTGAAAGTGAGCTGCAAAGTACAAATATACACAATTTGTACACAAATGAAAACCGTACCTGGAAAGGGTAGCGTTTTAAGGCTAGGTACTCAGCAAGAATGTCCAACATGCGGACCATCTGGGAGAAGATAAGCACTCTGTTGCCCCTCTCCCGCAGCCTGGTGAGCAGCTTGTCCATCAGAACCAGCTTCCCACTGCCCCTAACAAGATTCTGTGAGCCAACGTAAGGTTTAAAAGACAATGAATATCTGGTAAACCATGAGACTTCCTTACATCATCAACAATAAAGTCCAAAGTTGCTTGGGAGTATTTTCTCAACATCCAGACTCAGATTGTTCCTTTAAAATAGACTAATATGTCTACAATATGAAGCCAGTCAATTCAAAAATGTATATAAAATAAAAAGAAAACAATGTCAGAAGCAATGGACCTCAATGGAGGTTCTTGACTTACCACAAAACAGGAAGTATTTAATGTTGTGTGTGTAGTGTTCAATGTCTCTTGTCTTAGCAGATTCTTTGACCAAAGAAACGCAAATAAAATACCTGTAGGTGTTCCTGTTGCGTTTCACTGTCGCCCTCCTCTGCTTGTTTTATAAGAAACCCATGGTTGCAGCACTTTTTCAGCTCCATAACAATGTTGAGGAAGCCGGAAGAACTGCCTCGGTTGCCTCTGGAAAGAGCCTTATAGTTCCTTGTTAATATCCACCTGGAGACATTCAGGATAATGATTTTACATTCATTATGTTTCCTGTTGAAAACATGCTTAATAAAAGCAGGAATAATGCTCACTTGTAAAATTGTTTCTGATGGGCAGACATGTCTACACGGAGGATCTGCTCCACCTTGGCAGGCAGAGATTTCTCCACATCTTTCTTGACACGTCGCAGCAGAAAGGGCTCAAGAACTTTGTGAAGGCTCTGATAGCTGTTGTCCCTTCCTTTGCCATGCGCTTCCTCAAAATCCTCCCACAACTCAAACCTGCAGTAAGCCCAAAAGAAAACCAAAACATTCCTTAGTTTGAACCTATTCAGAGTTTCCATGCCATTTCTGTTGATAGCATATTAGCAATTTGCCAAGAGCTTATAGAACATAATGCATCATACTGCACTTCCCAAAAGCTTGAAGAAACAAAAGGACGTACTTCTCAGGCATTAAGAAGTGCAAAAGTGACCAAAGCTCTTTGAGAGAGTTCTGCAGTGGAGTGCCAGTAATGAGAAGCCTATGGTTAGATCTGAAGTCGATTAATGTCTTGTATAGCAGAGAGTCATCATTCTTCAGCCTATGAGCTTCATCCACACCCAGGAAGGCCCAATTAATATTCCCCAAAACGCCCTGGTGAAAAAATATAATAAAAAATGACGCGCACACCTTGTGACAAGGCTGGCAATCACTGGTCTAACCACAAACGTTAGCTAAATAAAAATGTATTAATTAACAAATATCTAATTATTAGACATACCTTGTCTTTCAGCAGAATTTCATAGGTAGTTAAAAGTGCATTGAAACGGATTCTTTTCGTTTGATGGTTCACCCACTCGTAGTCTCGAATCTATATAGAACAAACGTGGGCTCATAGTTTTACCAGCCATCTTTCACACATTGTACAAAACATCTTCAATGAAAGTGACTTACAGTTTTCCTGCTCATGACGTCGCCGAGATAGACCACCACATTCATGTCAGGGGCCCAGATGTCAAACTCCCTCTGCCAAGACGTGAGTGTGGACAGGGGCACCACCAGCAGGAATGGTCCGTATAGCTGGTGCTGGTGGAACAGGTATGATAGGAAGGAAATGGTCTGGATGGTCTTTCCCAAACCCATCTCATCTGCGAGAATAACACTATTGCACCTGGGGAGCAGGAACAATGTTCAGTGCAACATAAGTCTAATGAATCAGCTCGTTTGTTTATAAAGTAGGTCACTTGATTTTCGTACCTGCACCATGAGTGAGCCAGCCAATTCACTCCATCCAGCTGGTAGTCTCTCAGCTGTAGGTTCTCATCTCCAATATAGGACGGCTGTTTCTTTAGAGCGACAAACCTTGGCCTTTGTTTCAATACCTGAAATCAATGACAAATGTATGTGTATCACAAGTAGGCATGGGACGATATGAAAAATTCATATCACGATTTTCTTGAACAAAATAATTGCGATAGACGATATTATCGCAATTATTTCTTATATTATTATTAAACTCTTAAAATGGCACTAAAACATGTGGAATCACTATCTTAAAATATGTATTATCATGACACATATGTACTATATATTTTTTGTGTGATTCTTTTTGTTTTGAAACCAGTATTTCAACAAATCTCCTTTTATGTGGGGGACACAATGGGCAAGCCGAGCCTTCAGCCATGGTGGTAATTGAATAGAAAGATGCAGGCTAATAAATCAATTAGTAAATCAATACAATTGGACTGTACAAGTGAGCAAGATAGCTTTTTTCAAGTCACTTGTGAGAATATTCATACTTATGTGAAGATATTCATGATTATCACGATAATGGACGATTATCATCAGTATTTTATCGTCCTGTATATAGTCCCATCCCTAATCACAAGGGAGCACTCATGTTCCAGACTAGTGTTTGCAATTAAAAAGGTATAGTCAGTTATTGCAAGCTTTTTGTAAGCTAATACACGTTTTACCAAATTCACCAAATATCTCCTCGCATTTTGCTAGCTTACCATTCTCTGTGAGTGTTGAAAAAAATCCAATACTCCAATCCAATACTTTTTCACAGACATAGCGCAGTAAATAGGAACATAAACAAAGTGGTACTACTACGCTTTGCTTCAGAATGCATATCAATGCGTGGAGCGGCGCCGCGGAAGGAAATAGTTTAGATTCTAGCTCGTCAGCAAGTTAGCAAGTGTTCGAGAATGACTAACCCTGCCTTTAAACAGCACAGCATAGAAAAACAGAACAGACATAATACTTACTTTGCAGTCTTTGGAAGGAACAGTTTTGGTGGAGTTGCGGTTATTGAAGCTATCTATACAGCGCTGGAACTTCTTTTTAACCAAGGCTCCATCTTCCCAGCTGCACTCGACATAAGGTAAGCCCATCCACTTGCACAAGTACTCAGGCTCATCGGAAGAAAACATGTTCTTGTGACTATGAGCTATTCAAAAATGTAAAGAAAATTAATAATAAAAGCACAGTTGTGACTGACAGTAAGAGATATATAGTGCACAGACATGTTTACATATTAGAAATGACACTGTTGCTGGACAAAAAAAAAAAAAAAAAAAGGGTTAGACGCAATGATAATGAAAACATTAACTTACAGGGAAAGTCTATAGATCCCGGTGTCTTTCCTGTTTTTGTTGCTATCAAAACAGGAACATGTAATTTATAATAACTTAAAATAGACAGCAATAAAGCAAATGTTTGCAAACCAGTTGCTAAATAAGAATTAAAAAATGTGTCTTACCAATGATTCTCTCCACTATTTGAAACTGTTTATTCAAGTCATTAGTAAGTTCCTGTTGGCAGTTATGGTACTCAATATCCTCAGGGGATGCCCTTCTCAACCTACATACAATGTTGATAAGTCTCGAATGGCTTATATCTTTGGTGACAGTGATGTGCAAAAAGGGTTGTTTTTTTTCTTACCAAGCATTGAGCTCATCATTCTTCTTTTTAAAGTTTTCCAATTTCTTCAGCCCCTTGACTTTCTGCTGAGTGAGGGAATCTATGCTTTCCCATGTGTTGTGAATATAGGACCAGCCCTTCCATTTGATCAAATACTGAGTCTCGCCCTCGTCTTTCTCTGGGTCAAAGCCTTCAAAGGGGTCTCCATTTTCCTCCACAGAATATTGAGTAGTGGAAGCTCCAGTAGCTAGAATGGAGAACGTAGTCATTATCATATTCCACATTTATCACCTTATAACATGAATCTGTGATGACTACATTCGTGTCTGTGATATTTGAAAGGGAAAACTTTATGTGGATCGTGTTTTAAAAAAACAAAATAAAATGTGACCTATGGATGTTCAAACACTGAATGTCGTTATCCCTCTAACAATACACATTGCTTTGTCATCATGTCAGCCATCACTGTATAAAATATGTTTCTACACCAACAGGGTGCCACAAAGCATTATGATTGATGACATTACTTGACTAGCTTCTACAAAATGGATAATATGGAACAATTGACTGACTATCCCCTAAAGACGAGGTTCTTTTGCTTTTATACATGTATTACTGCACATGCTTCCACTGATAAAAATAACCATACAAATATTTAGTGCTACCATCGCGACAGAAGCACAGTGGACCTTAAGAGGTTAAACATAAACCACTACAACACCACACAAAAAACTACAATGTGGTAAAAGCAACAGCAAAATGCCTCACCTCCTTTTTTCCCTATCCTGGTATCCATTACTTTCTCTATGGTCTCACTGTCAACGTCTTGCTGCTCCTCGGCAACATCCCCCGCCATTTCAATCAGGTCATCCGAGTCTGTCTCAAAGTCATGTTGATCCTCTTTATAACTGTCAGACAACAAAAAGACAACTGCCTTGTGAATAATAATAAACAAACAATATACAATATGCACACACAAAGCACATTTTAAAGTTTGAGTTGGGGGGGGGGCTGTCGCATTTTTGTAAAGATAATTTCACTAAAG
>JAOEGT010021974.1:0-10443 GCA_025447795.1 Speoplatyrhinus poulsoni
TGAGATATAGCCCACCAAGCACTTCCTGGAACAGTTTTGCCTCTCTGTGAACCATTTGACCATTGAAAATTCCAAACTTCCGTTGGCGTAACTGTTAATTCCATGGCTTAGGGTTGCCAGCAAAAAGATACATTGCGCTGCACATCCGCTCCGCATACATTACGTGATTTATGTAGCTTAGCCTTTAAGCTCCATTTACTTCAAATTATTGAAACCAGAGATTTATCGTGGGAGTAATTTTGATACATTTTCATGCACAGTGCTTACTTGGATTGCACACAATGGTGCTAGACTTGGGACACGCCCAACCAACAAGATTGGCCTCTCCCACAGAGGATTTCTCTCCATCGATTCCCCGGTCAAGCCGCCAAATCCTTACAGTGTTGTCATCAGAGCAGGACGCTATCTGCCAAGAAAGTAGTGGAAATTACAATAGACCAAAAAGCATTTTTTTACCAATAATAATGTATTTTAAAACAGACACACATATGTATAGAAATAATAAAAAAAGAAACACACTGTAAATATTATCATCATCATGTCAGCCTTACCTTAGTAAAATCTGTTGGGCACCATGCAACAGACGTCACTTCCTGGCTTTGGCCTTGCAACATCACTGGAGGCTGATTGGGGTCTGAAAGCTAAAGGAAAAGGGAGGCGAAGGCTAAAATATACTGTACAGGAGGAGTGTTATAACAGAATAGTCAAGTACAGTTCCACAGTCACATTCAGTAATGTAGGGTCAACTGACCTTCCAGATGTATGTGTGGTGGTCACTTGAGCCACTGGCCAAGAACTGGTCATCTGGGCTAATGGTAGACTTGACATAAAATGATGAGTTGAGGTGGCCATTGAAGACAGCCACTGCAGAGAACAGACAGACTTTAACATCTCAAATGAGTATGCAGTGGAAACACAAATATCAAAGAAATAAGGAATATAAGAGGTACTCCATATCTGTGGTAGATAATATGTTAAGTAAAAGACCAAGACATGAGAAAATTCTTAGGGAGACAAAAAAAAACAACATATACACACACTATTTTCACAGCAAATTGTTCAAGAAATTATTTTTTTGACAGTATTTTATAAAATAGCTCCTTTGCTTGGCAAATTTAGTCAATGTCATACATACTAGGATAAAGCCTGGTACCCACAATCTTGGGTTTGAGACTGGCATTAAAAAGCAACCAAATGTCTGCTTGCTCAAGAATGAGCAGAGACCAGTTGTTGTGAATACCTTGTATTACTTGCCCCATCTAGTGCTAAACAAAGGTAACTGAAGCTGCCACTCATCAGCATACTAACCAAAGCAATGCAAAAAAAAACATATTGTATAAAACATGCTAATATATGCAATCATTTCTGAAAATAATACATGTATACCTGGAGAGGTTTTTAGTCCACTAATATTAAACATGTAGATGTTGTCATCCGTACAGTTTGCCATTAGGTTAGATCCTGTCGAGTCCAAAACAAGTCCTGAATAACCTGCAATACACAAAAAATAGGAATCAGCTTATTCTTAGTAGTGGTCACACAATTCTGGATAAACATGACCCGTAAAAAAAAAAAAAAGGACCGCACCTAGTTTTCTTGTGCTTGTACCAGGGTAGGGCAAAATGTGCAAAGGCACAGGATCTTGATGATGTGCAGTGTAGTTTTTCCGAAGATCCCACACCTTGATAATCCTAGTAAACAAAAATAAACCACACTGCAGCTTTAACACGTTAATAAAGCGAGCTGTCACTTTATTTGCACTTAATTTGTTTGTTTAACAGTACAGTTGATTGTTAGTTTTTACCAATTTAGTGCATATGACAAAGACACTAGCAGTGGTGGTACTCACCCATCAACAGCCCCAGATGAGATAAGGGTGTACTCATCCCTAAATAAAACAACCGTGACGCTTTGCTGCGAGTCCTGAAATGAAAATGTAATTCTTAGTCATAATTCTGGATGTACTACTGATCAAAGTACACTACTCAATTGTATTAACATCAAGAACCACAAGTTCCTGTCCCATGCCTACTGCTGAGGTTTTGAAACAACAGTCTACAACTTGGCAAATGTAGGGCAAATGCAATATTTTTTCACAATTCCAAATCCAAGCCAGGCCAGGCCAGACCTACAGGCCTGGAAAGTGCTTGGCTGAGAGGAACTCACCACAGTGGGAGCCATGCCTCGTGTGCTCAAACGTCTCTTTTTCAGTTTGGACGGGGTGTTCCTGTCAGTTTTGTTGTGGGCACCACTGATCTGTTTCACCTGTTTATAAAAACCATCTGAAACAACATACGACATGTTGAGATTACATTCATATTATGAGCAAGTGTACATATGTCGACAATGGGGAAAATACATTTTTTTGCACATTTACACATGAAATCATACCTTTTTTGCTGCATCGAGTATCCCAGACCATAATATTGCCATCTCGTCCTCCAGTAGAGAATACAGCTGTCAGAAGAACCCAATTAAGACATTAAGTCAGATAATTAAACAGTGCAAATGGGGTGACATGTTAATTCGGTGTGTAAAATACCTTTTTCCTGCTGTGGAAAGGCAACAGACTTGAGGCTACACTGGTGGCCCCTGAAGCTACCTATTAGCTCCCCTGACTTCACATCCCACAGCTTGGCCATCTGGTCACCTGATGCAGTGACCTGAAGATGATATAAAGACATAGTTCAATGAAAGGCATCTGGGCACTGTACTAAACACTAGTGTATTTTAGAAATGTTGCACACTAAACATGTATTGGTAAAGTGACCTACCAAGCTAGCCTCCCCGGGTACCCACGCTATGTCAAAAACAGCATTCTCATGAGCCATCCATTCTGTAAATGGGTAATGCAAAAATAATTTAGTACAGGGTTCAACAAAAGACATTATATAGAGGAGACGTGCCACTTTTTGAATGGAGCTATATGGGAGAATTATGAAACACCAAATAAGACAGCTGAGAGAACCAGATACATTAGATTCAACAGCATAAAGCACAGTTATCAACTTTGACAGTCAATATATTCACCTTTCAGAACTGGGTTTGTATGAGTCTCTGTGTTGTAGAGCCTAACAATGCCTTCCTCATTGGCTACTGCGAGGACACTCTCTTGACCCCTTACTAAAACAAAAAATCTGATGTTAGATGGCCACAGGACCAGCTTTCAAGTGAACTGTCTTCAAGTGGACCTGGAGGTCCAGGGATCACTTACCAGAAGAAAACTCACTTACCAGAAGAAAACTGCAGCCCAAACGGAGGCACCGCGACGCCCAAGTTTCCATACGAGGTATGCTCATCATGTCGGACGCACTGGTAATGCTCTAGGAGAGAGCTTAAGTGGTATCTTTGGCTTCCTGTTAGTAAATAAGCATTTTTTTAAAGTACCGGTAAAGTTACCAATCTAAATGTGTTCACACTGACTAGTACGCAGGGACACATAATGACGACCTATTAAACGGCGCAATAGTACCGATAGTATGAATATAACCCGGATCACACAATATGAAATAAGTACAGGTAGGGGCATCTTTCAATTGGCTTTTAAACTATAAATAAACAATAATACATGCTTAAAAGTAAAGTGTTTAAATCTTGTGTTAGCTAGTAAACCGATAGCTTCTGAACAGCAATACCTTGGTCCATACACATCTACCGGTAGTAGTGATCTTAGATACTTAGTTTTTCTTACCATTACGTCTCGACCTGCACACTGATCTGTCAACAATGGAGCGAAAAAGCATATCTGTGTTATGGCAGAAGGCGATCTAAAATTATTTTGCTACAATACAATATTGCTGCTACGATCAAATGGAATTTGTCGGCTGTTGTATTTCCCGCGAACAGTGTGATCCAAAACGTCGTAATCCCCCGCTAAACTTGCGCAAGATCAGCTATTGGTGGGTCGTTCTTTTCCTCTGCGGGAACACCTCCCATTTCTGTTTGTTTTATTTTGTAGCAAAGCTCTGTAGCAAAATATTCTAAAAGTGTTTCTTGATATATAAAAAAATCTATTTGTTTTACTATATTATATATTATATCAACGTAATAATAAAAGCAGAATTCGTATTTTGGAAATAACTGCAATGCATTTCAATGGAATGTGGAAATTAATCTGTGGTTTAATATACTTTACATAAAATTACCGATACTGTCTTTGATATCGCAAATTGTGTAATATTCACTCACTCACATTGATTAGCCAATCAATGTTAATATATGGATTAAAATGTAAATCGAACATTATGCGTACGTTTATAATGAAAACTATAACCGGAAAAGCTTTTATTGTGTGAACGATTCGCAACCACTGTTGAGATACTAGTGGGTTGCAACCACTGTCAAAGTTTTTACAGGTTATTTTCTAATACAAAATAAGAATGTCGCTTTCAACAGCACGTTCTTTCTTGTCAGATGTTGGCTGTGGGGAACAGGAGCTTGATGCCAACTCTGCTCTCATGGATTTGGATAAAGGTGTGTGTGTGTGTGTGTGTGTGTGTGTGTTGCAGTACCTAGCTAAATATTAGCTACCGGTATTCATATTTAGCATATTGTAATGTATCACCTCGGTGTGTTTTGCCGTTATTGTACCACAGGATTGAGGTCGGGCAAGCTCGGTGAACAGTGTGAAGCAGTGGTGCTTTTTCCCAAGCTTTTCCAGAAGTACCCGTTTCCCATCTTGATCAACTCTGCTTTTCTGAAACTAGCAGACATCTTCAGACTAGGGTATGGGGATTCTTCTTATTTTCACACAAACATGATTGAGGAACACCCAATCTGATCATAACTAAAAAGTCGATTTTTATTATTTTGATTCAGTCAGAAATGGTTAAACTCTTGTTGCTTCACCAAACTGGTATTAAGTATTGGATACTGTAACAAAGGAACGATTTTAATTTGCTATACATTATAGCACCACTGAAATCACCAGCTCGCTATTTATATTATGTTTATTTATGTGCATTGTCGTATGTTGCTGGGAGAAGGAGCTATAAACACCTATGAGCGAAGGAGTAGGGCCAACCATGAAATGCAAACTACTCCGCACATGCATGCATTAGGATGAGGAGTATACATTTAAGCAAAAAGTCTTGTTACGTTGAGTTTAACTTTAAATTTGTACATTATGGAATTTGCATAAGCTTCTATACAGAACGACTTACATGTAGCCTGCATTTGTAAGTAGTTGGCTAGGTCATACACCAGCAATTGTAAGCAACCAATAATACTGTATATTAGAATAGTTGCACGATCAGAATCACGACTACTACCATATGTCAATGTATCATTCAATCATCAAACCAAGTTTCTAATTGCTTTAATACTTGGATATGACATGTCTTGTCTTTCAGGAACAATTTCTTACGGCTCTGTGTGCTAAAGGTAACTCAACAAAGCAAGAAGCACCTGGAAAAGATCCTCAACGTGGACGAATTTGTTAAACGGGTTTTCTCTGTCATCCATAGTAATGACCCTGTGGCCAGAGCCATCACTCTTAGGTGATTTTATCTGAAAATGAAATTCATATTCTTGGTCAGCTGTGGTGTCTTGCTAGCACAAGTAGCATCCTATACTGTATGACACATGCATTCACATATTCCTTGTTGTTTTCCATTCAGAATGCTTGGAAGTTTGGCCTCTGTCATCCCAGACAGAAAGAATGCCCATCACACCATTCGGCAAAGTCTGGACTCTCATGATAATGTGGAAGTGGAGGCGGCCATATTTGCTGCTGCAAGCTTCTCTGCACAATCAAAGTATGTGGTGTTTTAAAACTATATTGTAGTTTTTAATATGTAAAATATCTATATACATTTCCAAGTATAATCGGTTTAGCATTTTTAGTAATGTCATGTTCTGTGTTGTTACTTTCAGGCACATTGCAGCTGGGATTTGCAACAAGATCAGTGAGATGATTCAAGGTGAAAACACTTGTGATGAATTCATAATGATATATATATATATAAATTAATTAATTAATTAATTAATTAATTAATTAATTAAAAAATTTGCATTATGACTAAGTATTTTGTTTAGATCTTTGTTCATCTTTTGCTCCCCAGGTTTGGATACTCCAGTGGATCTGAAGCTGAATTTAATCCCAGTGCTCCAGCACATGCACCATGATGCCCACCTGGCCTCCAGCACCAGAGAGCTTCTACAGCAACTGCTCAACTCTTACCCATCCACCCCTATGGTCATTGTGACCCTCCACACCTTCACACAGCTCGCCGCTTCTTCGCTCATCGATATCCCTAAGCAGGTATACGACCAGGACATTGACTTTGCATTGAATGCTAATCAAATGATTTAATAAATAGATTTTATAGACCTCGCCAGTCGTACATCATTATGCCCATATAAGAACTTCCATGTCTAAGAGGTTTTCCCTTTAAGAAAAATTAATGGCGTTTTCGATATTCTTCTCTACCACAGTCTGTGATTAACTCATATGTTGCAAATTTACCAGTTTTCTCAAAGGCACATATTCCCACTGGAAACTACGTTTCAAGTCAAAGCCAGGTTGCAGGGCTTGTTAGGGCAAGCTATGAGAAGAAGGGAAAGGTGGTATCGCATGTTGGTGTCAGGTACCGTAGCTAACAAGTAACACATTACAGTATAATCAGTTAATCTAGCAATATTATTAATAATAATTCTAATAATTTTCTCTGTCAGTTCAGCAAGGTGTCACCAATGTTATGTAAATGCACACACAGTCTCAGTGTGTATTTGACACATTTCATAACACAATGATTCATATTCACTATTTCTTTTACATTAACACTATTAAAAAACTACCTATTAAAACTATCTGCACCGGTAGTTGACGTTTTCCTTTTGCAGTTAGCAAACCGCATATAACTTGAAAATGAAGACCTCAACATATCTGAAATGTATGCAAAAATACTCAATTTATTAGCACTGAATAAAACCAGAGCATGGCATAACCAAAAACTAAACGATAAGAAGAATGCCATTCTGCGTTCGTATTCACTTTAGAATTTTAGACCCTGAAGTGCTCCCGTGACGACACGACTGACGAGGTCTATTGATTTAATAATGTATGCTGAAACCTCTGTTGTTATTGTTGTTTTTTCTTGTTTAAACAATCTTTTTATCCTGTCTGTCAACAATGACACCTTCATTTAAATATTCAAATAATTGATTCCGCCATCAACTCCCTACAGTTACAGCTTCTTCTTCAATATCTAAAAGACGACCCAAGAAAAGCTGTCAAGAGACTCGCCATTCAGGATTTGAAGCTGTTGGCAAAAAGGGCTCCGCACCTTTGGCTCAGAGAAAACACTCAGGTATAGTTTCAGATGCAAATGCTCATCCTCTTTCTTGTTAAATCCCAGGTGTTAATGGTGTGTTTTGTATGTCTTTGGCCACAGACCCTGTGTGAGTGTGCTTTGACTAGCCCTTATAACAGCCTGAAACTGGGGATGTTGGCTGTCCTTTCCACCCTGTCTGGAACAACTGCCATCAAGCAATACTTCAACCCTATGACAGGTGTGGTTTACATTGAAGTACTTAACCGTATACAACTAATAGTACTTATAGGATTAGGTGCTTGGTTTGAAGTTCATTATTGAAAAACAGATTTATGTTGAAATATTTTCAAATCTTGCTCTTTTCAGGAAATGCTTTAGTTCCGCCTCGGCTCACTGACCTGGTCAAGCTCGCGCAAGAATGCTGTTACCACAGCAACCTGGCGGTGTCTGCGCACGGCGTCATCGTGCTGACCAACATTGCCATTTCCTGCCCAGAGAAAGGTTCGTTGATGCCGTGCCATGACAGTTGGAGCAAACCCATTGTCTTCCCCTACTGTGTACATCTCCTGCTTCCAGCGCGCGTGTGTGTGTGTGTGTGTGTGTGTGTGTGTGTGTGTGTGTGTGTGTGTGTGTGTGTGTTCGTTCACTGAAAGCTTACAGTTGGTTTCCTCTGTGTTGTCCTGTCTTCCCCTAGACACAGTGCAGCTGGAACATGACACAGTGCTAGGAGTGGAGGCTCTCCTGATGCTTTGCAGCCTGGATAACAGTCCCAGTGCCCAGGCTACTCTCAAAGTAAGATACCACAGTAGCGAGTAGAGACTAGGGACTCTGTTACCCTCCCCTTCTCTGTTCATCTTGGCCTTTTTTGAATTCTAGACGGCCCTAGCCTCATTGGTCCAGCTGCTGAAGAGTCGGCCGCACCTCAGCCAATCGGTGGTGGAGTTCCTGCTGAGCCAGCTCCACTCCTCCTGCGACTCGTCGCGTGTTCTCATGTGCCACGCCTTGGCTGCCATCGCCAGTCACCTGCCGGTGCTTGGAGATGGCATGCTGGGGGATTTGGTGGACCTCTACAGAGTGGCCAGCCATTCTTCCACTGACAAGCAGCAAGAGCTCCTGGTGAGGCTCATGGATGAGGCGCTATGGACCTTTAAAAAAAGAAAAGAAAACGGGCCTTGTGAATTTGGTCTTGCTCAACAGCACGCGCGCCAGCTTGTGCCGTTGCAGAAAGTTGGTGTTGGCTGGTGTTTCTCTCTACTCTATCTGCTACAGATCACATCCTTTTCCTCCCCCTACAGAGGATTGTTTTAGCTTTGTTTTATGTTATGCAGATCATAATCTTTAATCGTTAAACATAGCTATGTTCAGAAAAAAAAAACACAATAACAATTAAAGTGATATATTTATTTAAAGATATATTTAAATAAATACATAAAAAAAAATTGTATTTATATATTTATTTATTTATTTAAATAAATAAAAAAAGAGAAATGACCACTTGGTTTATTAGGCACACATTAATATCTGATTTGCAATCGGGGCGGGGGGGGGTCCCTGCATCTCCTTAAGATTTGACGCTGCAATGTCACGCTGCAGGTTTCCTTGGCAACGGTGATCTTTGTGGCGAGCCAGTCGTCTCTGTCGGCTGAGGTGAAGATGGTCATCAAACAGCAGCTGGAGAATATCGCCAACGGCTGGACGGTGTACCGCATTGCACGGCAGGCGTCGCGCATGGTAACGTCCTGCTCCCTTTGAGACGGAAGAGTCCGGAACATTAATAATAGCCATGTGGGTTATTTGACTGGCTGGGCCAAAACTGCCATGACCGTTTATAGAAGCTGTCTTTTATGGATGGATGGATAGAAATAATATCAGTGCTGTTGTTTTAAAGTTTTTAGCACTATTATTATAGAAATCGTCGTGCTCTGCCTGACTATTTCTCTGAAATGTATTTTCGCTGACATAACAGTCTGTTGGCTTTAGCGTTTAAACAGCCACCCTGGATGGCGACGCAATCAGCGACCAGTGGGTGTGGCTAAGTAAGTGCAATAACATTTAGCGACCAGTGGGTGTGGCTAAGTAAGTGCAATGATATTTAGCGACCAGTGGGTGGTGGCTAAGTAAGTGCACTTACTTAAAGTCCAAGTGTTTGTTTCGAAAACGTGGCAGAGCTAGATGAAGAGATACAGTTATGGGCTGCTGTAGTCGTTTATTATTTATTTAAATTAACCAGAGGTGTATGGCCCAGTGGGATGTAAACAAAGCACCAATAGAGCGTTTTGGGTCTGGTTACACCCCGCTAATCTATTCTCTTTGGCTGCAAATCATGTAATTTGCAACTATGCAAATGTCATTTTTTTAGACCTACTTTAGGCCTTTTTTGAGTGTAGAGCTTTAAGTGCTATTGTGCATATCTACTGCTGCTGGTTCCCCTCCTTCCCCACCAGGGGTGCCACGAGTTCTCCAGTGAGCTCTACCAGAGCCTGCGGACCCGCGTGGCTTCAGAGCACTTCTATTTCTGGCTTAACAGCCTGAAGGAGTTCTCCCAGGCGGAGCAGTGCCTGGCCCACCTGGAGGACGGGGACTACAGCGCTGCGATGAGCGCCATCGCAGAGGCCCTGCGCTCCTACCAGAAGGGCATCGCCTCGCTCACGGTCTGCCGCTTTCTGTCACACTTCTGCGTCTCAGATTGTGCCCATTTATTTTGATGTTTTGTTTATATATAGATGTAAGGAAAACATTAAGAGACCACTGCAGCAATTTCTCTGGTTTTACCATTTATAATAGTTTTTAAAATTTTTGTATGTATTTCTACATTTATAAAAAAAATATATTTTTTTTGTTGTTATTTACAGTATATTTATAAAAAAATGTATGTGCAGTGGTCTCTTTTAATTTTTGTCCATGGTTGTAGATTGCTGCTACAATAACAAGAGCATCTATTAAACGTTTTTCATAATGAACGCAATAACTTTTTAGTTTGTATTCGTAGACGCACCTTGGAACCATGCTCCCTAGTACCGTTTGTATTGCGTTTGTTTGTGATAGTTATTGTGATTTACTCTAATGTGTTCTAACTTAGCTGTAAAGTCAAAGGCTAGTGAACAAAACAAATATGATTCATTTGCTGACTTTTGGTGGGGTGGGGGGGGGGGTAAAGGTACATTTATAA
>JAOEGT010021985.1:0-10442 GCA_025447795.1 Speoplatyrhinus poulsoni
CATGCCTGCACTTAGTGCGTTCAGAGTGTCAAAGGGGCGGAGTCACCAGAGAAAGCTCACATATGTCAATTAATGTCGCTAAAAATAAAAAATGTCACATTTCCGTCGTGTTTCCTGTTTTTTCTCTATGCCTGAATATTTAGCCCACTTCATAGAAAATACAGATATATATCGTGTATCGAGATTCAACCTAAATATATCGGGATATTATTTTTGGTTCATATCGCCCAGCCCTAGCTCAGGGTGACAGTCAGACATGTTGCAGTAACAGTTAGTGTTGGGCCGCTCTTACATGTTACACAGAAGCTACAGTTTAAAAGGTACTTTCTTCAGAAAAGCCAAGCACTTGTGAGGGGAGAAATATGTTGTGCTGTCAGAGTAGCTTCCCTGAAACATGTGAATAAATACCTGAGGCATAAAGATTCAAGCAACAGAGGGTTGTAGAGCGATCACGCTCAAACAGCCTGGCATGCTCTCATTGTACCCCTCGCTCCAGTCCACGGGAGGAAGGTCTGTGGGCTCACAGCAACACTTCAAACAGTCTCTCTCTCTCTCTCTCTCTCTCTCTCTCCTCTGTTTTGAAGGGTACAGCTGCCTCATCACCACTTTGCTTTCAGTGTGTCATCAATACACACACACACCCTGCATACCATCACACATGCACCCACACATGCAAATTACACACATGCATGCACACAAACCACACACACACACACACACACCCTGCATACCATCACAGGCACAAATTACACACATGCATGCACACAGACATCTCACACAAACCGCATACCAATAAACAAACCATACACACACACACAAAAACACAGTGTCCCACCGAGGGCCTCTGGTAAAGTTCAGTCCCAAGATGGCAGCGAGATGCCTCCGTGAAAGCTCAGCGTTCAGCTGCATCACACAGCTGCAGAGAAGCACTCCCTCCAGTAACGTGTTGCACAATCAACCATCACACCAATTTAACTGCTTGTTTTCCTCTTGGCCGGGAGCAGAGACGCGTTTCGCAGGAGCTCACCACGCTGCAACCATGACAACCACCAACAAAACTGTCTGATGCAGAGAGACATGTACTTGATACACAGTTACCTCTGCACTGTCTAGCCTAGACACACAATGCAAGCCAGTGCCTAGATAGGAGCACAGGAAGCCTCAGAGAAACCTCACCAACAGCTTCAGTATAACCAACACCTATTAAAAGACACACCGCACCGATTACAGTCACTGCTAATGAGACGTCAAGAGATCACATAGCAATTAATGATAAAAACACGGCACTATA
The DNA here is from genome assembly GCA_025447795.1 of Speoplatyrhinus poulsoni. Taxonomy (NCBI): domain Eukaryota; kingdom Metazoa; phylum Chordata; class Actinopteri; order Percopsiformes; family Amblyopsidae; genus Speoplatyrhinus; species Speoplatyrhinus poulsoni. Next base: position 1,292 of record JAOEGT010021985.1, read on the forward strand.
ACACACAGCTTTAAATAACAACAACGCAGCAATATAACATAGCAACGCAACATAGCAACGCAACATATTAATGCAACATATTAATGCAACAAAAAGAGCGGCGCTCTTAAACGGTGTAAACAGCCAACCTCAGCGACAAGATAAAGAGCCCAGCCAAGGGGGGGGGACTTACTTTGCGTACTCCTGGTTGTCACAGTCACAGCGTGCGTCCTTGTGGCGCTCCCAGTCCTTGCCATGGCGACAGGTGGTGAGCAGGACGACGTCGCGCCCGTTGTGCAGGTGGTGCAGGGCGTTCCTCGTCTCCGAGCCGATGCCCGTCAGGTAGCGCTTCCCCTTGAACACCAGCAGGTACTTCCTGGAAGAGGCCGTGCTCGGGGCCCCGCCCCCGGCCCTCTGCGGGTGGTCCCGGGGGAACAGCGGCACAGAGACATCGAAGCCCGGCCGGAAGGCGGCGGCGTCGGCGCTGGCCCGCGCCATCAGCGCCTGGCCCGCCTCGAAGCCCAGGTCGTCGTCGGCGTAGTCGGGCCAGCTGCCGGCGTACAGGTTGAACACCAGGTGGTTGCGGCCGTCCTGCCACGTGGGCAGGCTCTGCAGGCGGGCGCGCACGCCCTGGGCGTACTGCGGCGACAGCCGGTCGCGGTCCAGCGTGTCCTCGGCCAGCACCAGCAGGCAGGCGCGCGCCGGGTCGGCCGTGTGGAAGCGGGACGCCCGGATGGCGGCCAGCACCTTGAGGTAGGCGGGGGAGACGGAGGGCGGGGCGCCGGGCTCGCCGCCCCGCGCCGGCGGGTACACGAAGACGAGGAAGTCCGCCTGGCAGCGGCGGAAGTCGAAGCAGGTCTCCATGCGGCAGCGTCGGCTGCGGTACATGTGGTCCTGCACAGAGCGCCGTTCCCGTGGCGACGTGTGCTGATGCTGCAGCAGGGGGCTGTCCTCCTGCACACGCACGCACGCACACACACACGTACATATGCACGTGCGCACACACACACACAGATAAAAGTTAGATAAAAGTATCCATCTCTGAGTCCTTGTTGTCTAACTTGAGTGTGTCAACATACTTGCACAGCATGTATCTAATGATGTTATAATCAGTAATGTTTACACTGCTGGTATAGAGGGGGGGGCTAGGTACAGAGTAATGTTTACACTGCTGGTATAGAGAGGGGGCTACGTACAGAGTAATGTTTACACTGCTGGTATAGAGGGGGGGGGCTATGTACAGAGTAATGTTTACACTGCTGGTATAGCGAGGGGGCTAGGTGCAGAGTAATGTTTACACTGCTGGTATAGAGGGGGGGCTAGGTACAGAGTACCATGGTGGATAAACAGCATAGACATGTACGTACAGTACTACTGACACACATGATATGACTGGAGGAGATTAACAAGGCTGTAGGACACCAGAGAGAGAGACACCACCCCTCTCTCTCTCATGTGTTGATATGTTGAGTCCTGAATCTCCTGATATTGGTTAGAGAAGGCATCTCTCTCTCCTTCCCTCTCTATTTACACACACTCCCTCTCTCTCTCTCGCCGAAACACAGATATATGGGGGAAGGGGGAGGGGTGTTGTAGATGCTCTGTGCTTTATCTCCAGTTAACATGCCAGCCTGCTAATCTACCAGCCTGCTATCCAGCCAACCTGCTAGCCAGCTAACTTGCCAGCCTGCTAACAAGCTAACCAGCTACCCTGCCAACCTCCTAACCAGCTAACCAGCCATCCTGCTCCGTTAGGAGGGGAGCGGCTCATTAGAACAGATCTGTGTAATAGACTGCCGTCGCCTTGTGGGCAGTACATGGTTAAATCTCATTTAGCAGAGCACGTCCTCTCTGAATCGGGATGAATTAATAAGTCCACTGATGTATACGAGCATCCTCATTAACACAATTCCCACAGCACTGTTGGAATAAACCACACCCACCACCCTCAGGACATATCTTTGACCAGATGGACAGTCTCTACAGAACATGACACCATAGATCTATATAGACCAGATGGACAGTCTCTACAGAACATGACACCATAGATCTATATAGACCAGATGTGGGGTTACCTCTTGCTCCCCCCCCTCCAGGTATGGCTCCAGGGGCTGGAGGGTCTCAGGCCAGGGCCCTGGCTCTCTGGAGGGGCCCCTGTGGGCCTGGGGCCGTGAGGGGGGCCAGTGGAGCATCTGGCTGGGCTGCTGCTGGCCCTGGAGGTAGTCCTGGTTCTGATAGTCCTGATGGTGCAGTTGGTCCTGGTGGTGGAGGTGGTCCTGGTGGTGGAGGTGGCCCTGCTGCTGGTAGTCCTGGTGGTGGAGGTGGTCCTGCTGGTGGAGGTGGCCCTGCTGCTGGTAGTCCTGGTGGTGGAGTTGGTCCTGCTGGTGGAGGTGGTCCTGTTGGTGGAGGTGGTCCAGGTGGTGGAGGTGGTCTGGGTGGTGGAGGTCCAGATCTCCCATCTGCAGCCCCCACAGGTAGAGGACGAGGAGAAGGCCGACCCCCACAGACACAAGCAGATACCTCCTCCTGGCCTGCATGTGGGCTGTGGGGGTGGGGGGAGGAGGAGGGTGGGGGAGGAGGAAGGGGAGAGAGGGAGAAAGCGAGGGACAGGAGGCCTACGAGGAAGAGGATTCTAGCCGCAGCTCGGCATGTTGGGAGTTGGTTTGGAGTCACTGCATAAACAGAAGGGGGGGGAGACTCAGAGAGTTGCTTGTAATATAAATATAAACTTCATTTTACAGGTAGGCATGTGATATTTAAACATTTTATAAAAGCACTTGTATATACACATATATACACGTACCTATATATACACACACATACATACACACATATACATACACAGGCACACACACACACACACACACACACACCCTAGTTTGTGTATATACGAAAGAGAATTACACAGTAATGATTTTTCACAGAAAAAGTTGAACTCTGTCTCACATAACTACTAGTTTACCTTTTGATTTACAACACCTGTGGTCCCAGAGGTTTCGGGACGTGGACGTTCGCCTATCCCTTCTGAAAACGTGTCCACTATATGCAAACACATCCTCCCTGTTCAGAACACCAGAAATCACAGATTCCACAGATCAAATATATTAATCTAACGGGCGGGCGTTTCCTTATTTCCGCGTCCACATGATTGGCGAGACTGCCTTCTCCTCACACGTCCCGTTCAAAGTTTGTCTAAAAACAAGAGTGCGCTTTCCAACAGTGCCCAAAGCAGAGATAGCTTTGTCATTCCTCGTTGTTCACGCCTGTCTTAATTAACAACGGTCCAGGCTCATATTTCACCCTCCACCGTGATAACATCGACAGGGTCCGCCATGAAATCGCTCCAATAAAACAAAAGACCACATCTACCAACGGGGATTCATTTTCGTAATTTTTCGGAACACACTTAACTAAGCGTCAGACCCACGTTGAGGGAAAATCACTGCGGTCCACAAAGTTAGGAGGATTTCGGCATCTCGCCGCACCTGCGCCGAGCACAGGAATTTCCCGAGAGTAGTCCTCGCCCTGGACGAGCTAACAGGCAAGTCAGAGGTAAATCTCAGCATTCAAAATCCAGGTTTTCCGTGGACCTTGAATTGGGTTTCTCTATCGTTCCCGTCCTCACCAGCTGTTTCACCTGCTACACGTAGATTCGACCAGTCTGACGCCCAGATCCCTCTCGGGCGTTCTGTCTGCCAGTCAATCATGTGTGTACAGTCTGTTACCTGCGGTACGCGCACACGGCGGATCGGGCTGATCAGTGGCCGATCCGCTCAGGCACAGAACGAGGTTTTTCGTGCGTGTAAAGTTAATAAATCCTTGGTTCGGGAGGTTATTTACCAGCCAATTAGGTTAGGAGTTACTGTAGGATTCCTGGGAGTTTAAGCAAGTGCATATGTTTGGTGCGTCCAGGCGCAAGCACAGAGTTCCGTGCGTGAGCACATGTGAATTAATTAACCCATATTGTAAAAAAGGTCTGTAGAGCGTGAATGTTCATCTTCACCGTGGGACAAGTCACGTTTAATGAATCGTTAAATAAATGACTGTCCTGCAGGTGTAAATTGTACCAGAGCACTTAGAGACTGACATTACCTTCTAGCCTTATTGGTCATTCAATTGTACTCCTTTATTAATAGTCATTGTTAGTTCCTGCAGCCTTAAAAACTGTAGACTTTAGCATAATATTTAGGCCTATATTACATTTAACATTGACTGACTATATTAGCCTGTCTAATCCAGTCCAATACAGTTTTCCTCAATTTGATTCTGAACTTCGAAGTGTTTAGAGATGCCCTCTAGACTAGTCAATAATTTTCATGTAAGAACACTTGATTTGATTTGCGCTACATCTTCAGTGACACATATGCGCATAATACAACGAATGCCGCCATCTTGTGGACACTGGTGTAATAACAAGGACCCTCACTGTAGTCTAAATTATTTTGCGATACTGAGAAAACGTAGCCGGGATTAAATCACATCTAAATTGTGCACAAAGCAAGAAATTGGGAATTAAGAGACTGCAATATTTACATTTGAGGATAATGTCAGTATTGTGTTTTAATAGTTTAACATTTTATCATACATACACGGAAAATGTTTTTAAATAATTAAATGGCGATAAAATAACATTTTAGGGTCAGCTGCTGTATCACATGCCCTGCACTGGATTTACAACTAAGAAGAGAGACACCAACAAAGCTGTTCTGCACGTCATAGCTCTTTGGCAGTCGTGGAGTCCATGTTCTTGACAATCTGTTGTGCCTGCTGTACTCTTTGGCCTCTCGGGACCATCCTGATCTCATGAGCTTCATCAGATTCAGTCTGGAGAGCTTGAAAGTGTTGTGTGACCAATCAGCGTCGTACTGATAGCTACGGCCATGGAGTAGACAGATGGACAGACAGAGAACGTGACTCAAAAACAACAATGGCGCTTCCTAAAGAGGTTAACGTAGATTCTGCAATAGCATCAGATGTATTAGCCTATAATATATTAGAAGATTGATATGATAACGTGTCATCTAGTAAGGATTTGCCTGGGCGCCTCCCTTGGGAGGTGTTCTAGGCACGTCCAGCTGGGAGGAGGCCTCGGGGAAGACCCAGGACCATGTGGAGAGATTATATCTCCACACTGGCCTTGGAACGTTTAGGGATTCCCCAGTCAGAGCTTTCCAATGTGGCTCGGGAAAGGGGGGTGTGGGGTCCTGGGAGCTGCTGCCCCCGCGACCCGACTCTGGATAAGCTGGTGAAGATGGATGGATGGATGATATGATAACTGGCTGTACCTAACATCATCTGGTGGTGTGGAGACTGTTATGGTCTGTCTCCAACATCATCTGTTGATCTGGAGACTGTTATGGTCTGTCCCAAACATCATCTGTTGATCTGGAGACTGTTATGGTCTGTCCCAAACATCATCTGTTGATCTGGAGACTGTTATGGTCAGTCCCAAACATCATCTGCTGGTCTGGAGACTGTGAAATTGTCACACTAACAAGATCAAAACAAGACATTTTGGCATCATTCTCTCAGTATACCCAAGTTTGTGTGTGTTGTTTCTCCCTGAATATCTGCTGAGAACCTGTTCTCTGGGTGCATAGCAACGGTATCATTTGACTGTATTTTGTCTTTAACATTAGCAGTTTGAAAGGATTATTTAGATGTCCTCTTGTTTCTTATATAAGCGGTCTGTATCAAAGAGAACAGATACATCCAACAGTTGCATGGAACTCTGAACAGGAATTACTTCTGTAACTACTCTCATCCACTCCTCTCATTCTCTCTCTTTCTACGTCATTTAAAGAGAGCTGTATGGTGTATTAGCTACACCGAATCTGTTACTAAATAAGACATAGTTTGAAGTTACTCAGGGGTGGAACCTGATGAAAATACCTGCTTATATGTTGGTATTTTAGACTCACACAATAGTTCCAACTATAGGTCCATTCCCAGGCCATAACTTGACGTCTGACTTTTTGTTCCCCTCTTGCTTCCAGTCATGTACATGTATTATGTTTACAGGAGACAGGTCTATAAAGGCCTATAGCGGAGTGACGAGAGTGCGATAGATGGATGCAAAGCTGGCTTGAAAGAGAGAGATAAGCAGGAGGTGTGACATCCCTGCCCTGCATTGAAGTCTGAGAGAGGAGCTTCTCTGCCTTGCTGAACAACACCTGTGCCGTCATTAGAAGTGTGCTGATGGCATCCTCCTGGCACCACACACATTGATGGCTTTGTGATTTATTTGGTTAGCATACAATTCATTGCACTCTCACACACACTCACAGTGTTTGTTATATTTTGTATTGTGAATTAACATAGCTTTATTTTTGACGTGTATCTCGTTTAATGTTGCAGCCAGTTGAAGGTATTATTGGTGCAGAACATCTGAGCATGTCACAGTGAATTAGATGTTGTGTAGAAAGTAATGACACAAGTGAAGTCACAGAGATAAATACACTGAAAAAATTATACATGCAACACTTTCATCTTTGAGTTCATCATGAGCTGAACTCAAAGATCCAATACTTTCTCTATGAACACAAAAGGCCTATTTCAATCAAATATTGTCTAAATCGGTGTTAGTGAGCACTTCTCCTTTGCCGAGATAATCCCTCCACCTCACAGGTGTGGCACAGATCAGACAGCATGAGTATTGCCCAGGTGTGCCTTAAGATGGCCACAATAAAAGGACACTCGATAATGTGCAGTTTCACTGTATCGGGGGGGGTCCGAAAACCAGTCAGTATCTGGTGTGACCACCATTTGCCTCACGCAGTGCAACACATCTCCTTCGCATAGAGTTGATCAGGTTGTTTATTGTGGCCTGTGGAATGTTGGTCCACTCCTCTTCAATGGATGTGTGAAGTTGCTGGATATTAGCAGGACCTGGAACATGCCATCGTATACGCCAATCCAGAGCATCCCAAACATGCTCAATAGGTAACATGTCCGGTGTGTATGCTGGCCAAGCAATTCATATGTGAAGAGAACACCTCTCCAAAGTGCCAGACGCCATCGAATGTGAGCATTTGCCCACTATAATCGGTTACGATGGCTAAATGCAGTCAGGTCGAGACCCCGATGATGACGACGAGCATGCAGATGAGCTTCCCTGAGCTTCCCTGAGCTTCCCTGTAGGAGATGGGGAAAACATTTCTAAAAGTTCTGAACCAATTTACTGGTACACGTGTGACTACGTTTTACAACTACAAATTCACTGCCACATGTGCTCAGATGTTATTGCACCAATATAACGTTCATACAGAAGAAAAATTAAAGAGAGAGTCAGGAATAGAAAGAGAGGCTGACATCAAGTTGGACCCCTGGTGGAAGGTGGAGTTGATTCTCTGGTCAATGTGTGTGTGTGTGTGGGGGGGGGGGGGGGGGGTTAATATTTAATTTAATGTTAGTGTATTGGAGTAAAGCCTGTGTGAGATGTAGCCCATGTCGGATCCTCAAAGAACTTGAAGTTACACTGAAGCTTCCCGGAGGAACCCTTTGCAACCTGTAAGCTCCTGCAGGAACCTCTGATCCTCACAGTAGGTTCTAGCAAGAACCCTCAATAAAACAGGTTCCTGCAGGTGTCCCTAAGCAAGACAACTAACCCTAACTGCTCCTGGTGGTCAGATGGCACCCTGCATGGCTGACACCATCGTATTTGGTCACTGTAGAGCCCTTTGAGTAGCCTGAATGTTAGAAAAGCGCTACGTAAATGCATACATGCGGTCTGCTTACCACAAAGGAGCGGAGCCTAAGGAAAGAATCGGGTTGTTTTCAAGATGCTAAAGAGTAACAACAAAACTCACTCTTGTCTTTGAGAAAACGATTTGAGTCCGTTTAAATCTTGTTTGTCTATGCCAAGATGAGGCGTCATCTAAATGCTAACGTTGCCGACTGAGCCGAAACATTGGCACAAGCACGCACACACACATTGCACTGCAATTGCTAGTAGTAAATCAATGGCGCTTTCCTGCTGTTTGTTTCAGCTAGCAATCTAACCACTCATAATATGACATGAACACACACACACACACACTCAACCAGCTGGAAAGCAACCGCCAAGATCTATTGTTCTGTCGTATTTGGTCGGGCGCGCGAGCAAAAGGATTTGAAGCAGCGACGCAACGTTCAAACAATCTGCTCTGCCACGACCATCTGGTACCATTCACAACACAGCCACCAGACTCTGTGGTTGTAGTCCCGGGGGGCATCGTGACACCACGGCACTGCAGCATAGAGACACTTCGTCCAATCAGAAAACAAGAATGGGAATGTTTTTTTTTTTTCACGCAAGCCCTTTATTGCTGTCGACACCAACTGGACTACACGCACCTGGATTCTGATTGGCCCAGATGTGGGGCGGGATAGTCTAGTGGTCTGGCTGTTGGCCTTGCAGCTGGGAAGTCGTGGGTTCCGAACCCAAGAGCTGGTTTACCTGTACAAGATGTCTCACATGCTCCTCGTCAGTCGCTGCGTTATTGATGGCGCTGAAACAACTGGGTGGTTCTCCGCAGTTTTACATTGATGAGAGCGCCCAGACTTACATGTTGGGCCAGAAAACCACTTCATTCTGCTAAAAACTATATGTTTTAACACAGTTGTCATGTTCTCCTTGTGTACTCCTTGTGGGGGCTCTCTTTATCACTCTGTTCCTCATCGTCGTTTGACAATACCTACCACCAATCTTCATCCTATTCATCTTCCTCTCCCCCCATGTGTTTTTGTCATTGCCAGAGGTAAACTCGAGAGAGGAAGTCTATTGGTTTGCACAGGAAACTCATTCCCCCCCCTTCCAGGTAATGAAGTACCTGCGAAGTGTGTTATTAAGTCGCTGGTGGTGTTTCCACGGCGACTTCCTCCCCCCTTCCCTCCTCCCCTATTCCTACACACACACACACACACACACACAACTCCTCCCTCGTTAAGATTTGACAAATTGCCATGTTCAGGAGTCACACACACACACACACACACACACACACACACACACACACAACAGGTTCAATGCTTATACGCCAAAGGCGTGACACAGCCAGCATTCTGCTAACTGATGTACCGCTAATATACACTGCCACACCGAACCTGGTTTTTATATATGTCTGTCTCTCTCTCTCTCTCTCTCTCTCTCTCTCTCTCTCTCTCTCTCTCTCTCTCTCTCTCTCTCTCTCTC
>JAOEGT010022006.1:0-10442 GCA_025447795.1 Speoplatyrhinus poulsoni
GGACATATGACATTCCGCGGTTTGCTCCCTCTGCTGCTAGTCTGCTGAAATGCCTTAGGACAGCGCGAGGGTTAATAGAAAATGTATTTAAAAACTCATACCAAACCATCGTACAGCATGCAGTATAAAGTGTTTCACAGCGCAGTCAAACAATCAAGCGTAAATAAAAACTCAAGACAATGGCAAGACAACGCTTCGTCTTTATAGCCCTTTAGCAAGCATCAAGCTCAATGCCCCATGAAGCAATAGCCCGCACTTCAATATGTAATCAGTCATAAACATTAATTGTGTCATCTTTCATTCAACATAAACTGTAATTGAGCATGGCAATGGCTTTTTGATAAGGGCCCAGAAAGATGTTTACTCCAGCGTTTACTTCACCCACACAATCATTGCGAGACTATTTCAAATGTTTGATAACTGTATATTTGAAATTATTTTAAATGTAGTTTAATCAAATATGTACCATATTTTGCGTAATATTAGTCACACCAGAGTAGTCACATTTACCAAAAAAGTTGTCATCGAGAGCAGAAAAACCTTTATAACATACATGACTCTCTGGACTACTCTTTGGAAGTCGCATTTATATTATTTTTCGGTGATACGAAGCCAGTTTCCAATACTCATACAGTGCCATCTCTTGGCCATAGTTGGTATAAAGGAGACAAAACTCATAAGTCGCAAGAATATTGCAGGACAAGCCAGACAACAATAAAAAAACAAAAAGCAATTTATAGTCCAGAAAAAATGGTATATGTTAAGACATTCATATTTTCTTTCTGTGGGTTGTGGTTCAAAAGGAAAACCACTGATGCTGCTGATTATGTAAAAGAAAGACTTGTTCCTGGGAGCTAAGCATCACCACTTTCTTTCTATAATTCATTGAGTGGAATCCATAGGGCCTTAGTCAAAGGAACCTGCAGCCCAGTTCCCCCACACAGGCTCCGCTATGTCTGTCTAAACAAATCTCCCTGAACTCGCTTGCTCCCATAAGTGAGTTTTTTTTCCCCCTTTGAGAGCTGGGAGGATGAGACATGATATGTCTGACAGGGGCAGCCAGATTTGCTTAAACTGAGTTGAAGCAAGAGATACATCTGCATCTCAGGCTGGAAGGGTAGAGGGGCTAGGGCAAAGATCACAATCCTCTGGGCATGGAGCAAACATGTCCAACTGAGGCCATGTGATGCTTATTCTGACCAGCTGCATGTGGACACCATGTGTCACTGAATAAGGGTCAGGGCTACACTCATTCTAACTGATTCACAGTTGGAAGGGATTCTACTTTCTGGATTCAGAGCTACTTTCCCTCAAATAGGCTTACTGATTGACAAGTTATCAAAATATAAAGCAACACAGAAGTAACTTGGAGAGAACGCAAATATGCATATTGGAAATGTCTTATTTCACGCACATAAATTAGATATGGTATATACAGTAGTCCAGGTTTCATTTGGAGATTGTACCTCATTCAAATGGCTCATAACGTAGAATTGGGCCTGTGAGAGCTTGAATAAACATGCAGCTGTTGAGATTCATTGGAAGCAGGGCCAAAGTCGAACCGTGCAATAATCTTTAAATAGTGATAAATTGTTCATATATCCCCTCGTCAAATAAAAAGAATATGTTTATAGGCTGAGGAAAACTCACTCTGATCAAGCCACAGGGCCTTACCTAAATCAGTTTTGTTTTGCCTTTCACCATGGGTGAAATCATTTCACTTGTGATTGATGATCTGTTGTGCCTTGGTGGGAATTATTGAGTCTGTGAATGAGAAAATAATGTCAGTTGCTACGGCTAATCTCTCGCAAAGGATATGGGTATTTCTTTTTTGAGGACGATGAATCGCTTCCAGGTTGGCAAAATTAAATCTATCAGAAGTCTTAGGATTGTACAGTAATCAGTGTGGTTGCAGTAGGGATAAAGGGGGGAAATACTCCACAAGGCATGAGAACTGTATATGACCAATGAGATAAAGGTTGTGAACATTCACAAAGGAGCTATTTTTAAACCGCGGTGCCTAATCGCAAGCAGGGGGGGCATCTATTCTAATGCAGGTTGTGGGTTTGTTTTTCCACTGGAGTCAGCACCTCTGATTCAGATCACATGGATTAGCGTGGCCCGGAGCGACCATGCAGGTTTATGGCTGGGGAGCGCGTCGCTGCTGCTAGCAAGCCTCATCCATCCAGGCTGGCAGCTAGTCATCCGCGCGCCCTCCCAGCGCATGACCAAAGCGAAGATTGTTTTTGGAAACGCGACACTACTACCAGAGCTGTGCTCGTGCTCTGTGACCGCCCACACACACACACAGGCTTGCAACTGTAGCTACAAACACAAAAGACAGTCATACACACACATTAAAAAAAAAAGCACAAGCCCGTGTATCTTCTCATTTTCAACAGCAGGGTCAGGCCTCTGTGGTGTTAATGGGTGTGTGCTGATCACACCTCAATCATTGTCACTGTGGCTCCATGGTGTCACAGATAGGCTTGGACAGCACACAAGCCCGCAGGCAGGGTTTCTCTTATCAATGGCCACTTCAGCTTTAGCCATTGTATGTTTTCAAGTATCACTTGACTACCTTGGGCGTCTATTGTCAAAGCAGCTTTTTAGGTTATTTTATTATGTGTTCTGTTTATCTAGCTATACACACACACTTCCACTGTATTTCCTAGGATGCCTGCTACAGTGTATTGTAAGCATTGAGTACAGCATATAAACAAAAACAAAAACCAGGCTTATGTGGAATGTGCCAGCAATCTCTGTAACCTTATTTTATCTCCGCCCCCGCCTATCCCTGCACACGCTATACTTAATGTACCATCTACATTGAGAATATGCTCCCAGCTGTGTTCTCATTATCTGCCTTTTGCGGAATGCAACACTCGGCGCAGAGCAGAACACCAGAACATGTGGCCGAACAAATAAAGGTGATTCTACATTTGGCATTAGATGTGCGATGTAGCGATCTTTACATTTAGGCCTGACCGTTTCTCGAATATACAGCATGTATTTTGGTTTTCCAAAGGATTATTTTCACCCTGTTACCAATATCAATCCACCATGCAGCATTTATTGCGCCACTCCTATAACACACATATTTCCCGTGATATTTTCTAGACAATTTCATGAAAACGGTATCATAGCAATTCGTGCTATTTACCTGGAAACGATACAAGCAGCCGAGACGCTGAGTTTGTGCGTGCGCTTGTGTGTCTGGGTGAGAATGCGTGCGTGTGCATTTGTTTGTACATCAGTGCATTTCACGTGCGTTAGCGGCAGACAGCAGCGTGTGACGCCGAGCGGAGGTGTGGCGGGGATACCCGGCGTCGACCGGACAGCTCCTGTGTACGAGGAAGCAGCGCGGAACAGCCCGGTAAGTGAATCTATGAGTGTTTAGTATCAGTCCCTATCGTCTCCACACATTGTCTCCTGTCCAGGAGGTGCACTCAGGAAATCAGCTCCCACCGCCCGCCACCTCCCCATCGCTCACAACACCTCCCCTACTTAAGCTTTAGCGCATCCACTCCTACCTGAAATGGGAGTTGAAAAGAAACACAGCAGTGGAGGAATGCTTGTGTTGGAGTTCCACCCACTAAAGCAAAAGGGTAAGTCGACGAAAAAGTGTGCTGCTGTTTATTTCTGCCCACACAGACTGTTTCCTTATTCACAAAGTAAAATGCAATCTTGAGGAGCATATTTTTATAATATTCATTGTATTTGCCATGCATCGCATTCTATTAGTTCTAAATGGTGTAATTGCTGTAATGCGGGCGAAACTTTTAAATCGTTGCTCATTGCCCCCATATTACACTCCCCTATAAAGTTCAGCTACAACGATTATTTGTGTGAACAGCCCACGGGCAAAACAGTATTGATCACAGCAGGGATTAAGACTTCAGAAGTCTTTTTACAAGACACCACATTATTAGTGAACCATCTTTAATGGGTTTTGTTAAGCCATTCCTTTGTGATGGGCAGATGTGTGGTCACACAGGCCTCATCTCATACAGTATCTGCCTGAAAGAAAGCTCTTATAAATGGATTTGTCAGTCGTGGCATTTGAAGCAATGTGTTTAATCACTGAAAACATGCAGAGATGTGTCTGCGTAGCCATCTGAAGTCTAAAATGATGGCTATGTCAGATTGACAAGTCAAACACCAAAGGTTGTCACAATGACATCCAACATCATACTACAAAGTAGAAATTATTCTGGAACCATCCGCAGACAGTAATATAACTAAAAGTCCTGGCTAGAGACAACACTATCCCAGACATCATATCATTATTCAACCCTGTTGGAAAGGCTCACATCCCATTTGTGGCAATTATGTGTCATTCTTCCAACAGGTCATAATATCTGATATACTGTATTCCTGAATTTCCCTCGCGGGGATCAATAAAGTGTTAAAGTATCTTCTATTATGCAATAGTTCTTTTATAATGTGTTCTGTTCTAGCAGGTTCTGTCTGACACAAACAGCAGGTTATCAACAGATTTTACGAATCATGAAGCCAGCCACTTGAACTAACAGGGATTCACCACAGATCCCTCGGTAAGGCATTTAACCACCAGACTGCACTGTGCCCAGCAATAGGCTTCCTAGGGTGTAAATGTTTCTTATTTATTTTTTCTAAATAAACAGAGTTCTTAGGCAGCTTCCCTTGGCTCAACAAAAGGTATAAAATGTGAGCAGCTTTTTGCTAGTAAATTGGCTCCAATAGAGACAACTGCTATTGTAATTGCACTTTAAATGCAGGAACAGTGACCTATTGTGTGTTTCTCAAGTGTTTGAAGATAAAGTAATGATATCGTGATCCTGCTATAAGACATTCAGATATTTTGTAGATTAACTATGTTGAGATGAATGAAGCCTATTGGACCATCTCACTGACAGCTTTCTCTCTAATGGATATAAGCTAACAAGGTACATGCAAGCGTTAAAAAATAAAATATAAATGTTAGGTAGATGTTTGCTTTATTTCAACTATGGTATAAAACCAACAACTTGACAACTACACATTTTTCATGTGACAAAAGCAGTTGTACTCATTTGATGTTAAAATCCCACTCTAAAAGTATCATATGCCCTTATACTGGGTTACAGGCATTAAAAATAAAGGCTTATTTAAGTATTCATGATTCTTAAAGCCCTCAAAGGAAGTGCACAGTTAAAAGAGAAACCAGAAACAATCCTTCTAAGGAATAAGATGAAGGCTGTATCTAACTGTGACCTCAGATAGATTCATCATTGTTGACTCTAACAGAAGCCTGCCAAACCTAATAGACCCACTAAGACTGTAAACCATAATGGAAAGTGTGACACAAAAGCAGGAGTTTCGGCTAGGCTCACATAAAAAAGAAGAGAGCCAGGGATTTATTCCTTTCTGATGTGAGGATTCAGCTTTAATTTGTGAATGTTACACTCTCCACTGCAACACTCTCTCGAAGGTTTCATCTTACGCGTCATCCGGTATTTTCAGTGACTGCTTTTCACAAAGCAAATGTGCAGAGCCATTCTTAAATGAGTAATTAAAAGGAGAGTTGAGTTGGCGGTGAGCTTTTGACTGATATAAACTCCTGCTGCACCACTGCACCGGAGACCCATTAGCCGAAGCCAGGGTGGCACAAAATCCAAGTACGGAGATGGGGCACAAATCCATCTGTGTTCTCCAGACAGTGATAATCCCCTGTGATTTCCCCTCCGCCCATTCCCCAGCCCCCTGAGCCATCAGACAATGGACAGAGGGAGAGTGTGTGAGAAAAGTAGAAGAAGAAGAATAAGAAGAAGGAGTTGGTGAGACACAATGATAAAGGGTGGAAGTGAGAGAGTTGTTTATAACGAAATAAAGCATGAAAAGCGGGAAGGAGGGCGTTTCGGGTGATGCCACAAAGGCTCACTGCTTTGCCACGATGCACATGATATGTTGGAGAGGATTAGGCAGTAATCACGGGGGGTTTGGCTGTCCTCACGAGAGCCTAAATCTAAATCCCCAGTCTTCCACCGACAGTTGAGCCCTCTTGCTGGTCTGTCCGAGGGCTGTACCTGGGCAGGTCATTGTGTCTCGTAGGGATTACGCATATTAAACCCTACGAGGTTAAAGGCGGCCAAGTGAGCAGCCTAGGCGACAGCCGCTTAATCCCAAACAAATTCCTCAAAAGAGGGAACACAGAGGAAGCATGTTAGAACAAAAGCCACACCATCATTACAAGTATGACAAAATGCACAGTATCTCTGTTGTTATCGCGGTTATTAAGCGCGTCGTGCCGCACGCTGAATATATTAATGTTATGGGAAGGGTGACCAAGAAATGTGACCCGATGAAAGGAGAGTATAGTTTAGATTTATGATTTCAGCCTCTCCTCTGTGGAAATGGGGTTTACCCATGCTTTTCTTATAGGCCACAGACACACAGTGTTAGGTGCACAGTTGGCACACACCACTATGTATTTAATTTTTTCTTTCATGGTTTTATATATTTATAAATCATTATTTAATTTAACTGGACGTTGGAGTGTGGCAACACAATACACTTGTGAACTCTCTATAGAGCCACACTCAATAGGCCGCTAAAGGCCCGGGTAGAGTAGCAATCCTCGATTGACAAGCTGGTTGCTGCGCGTCGAACCGGAAGTGACACGTTTAACTGCCATCGACCGCCTAGAAGAGGCTCCGCCGTCCCTGTAGTTCCATCTCTTGGATTTCGGTTCGACAAATGACAAAGGTCGGGGCAACTTTGGCTAGACAGTACCAATGGCGGGAATATGGTTAATTTGTATGTTGGTATAGCAACAACAAGGCCTATTAAATCTCAAAATGTATGCAGCAGCTTTTGTTCGAGATCCCTGAAGTGCCGTCCATACCCCCCAAACCCCCGTCTCAGTATATCCTGACCTCTCTCTCCCGTGAAACATTGTTTCACAGCATTTTATGTAATTGTGAGAATATATAGTGTCTGTGTCTAATGAATTTCTCTCCTCTCTTGTTAAAGGAAGCTAGCTTGTCTGTGACACAATACACTTAGCAAAGGTGACAGTCAGGAAATACACTACGTAACACATACTAGCAGTCTAGCTTTGGGAATCAAATAAGATAACCATTTACAGTATATTAACAGCACAGAATTTGCCATTTAAAAACATGTTAGGTTCACTCTCCGGCCAGTGACACTTTTGAGTTAGTCCCTGGGCGCTGCACAGCGGCTGCCCACTGCTCCTTTGAGGGATGGGTTAAATGCAGAGGATGAATTTTGCTATGTGCATGTGACAATAAAAGCACCTTTTACCTTTCTTTTGGGATTATTGGATAGCCTATACAGACAGAATTCATACAATGAGAGAAGGAAAACGTTAGGGTCACCACCATTATTTCAGTAGTTTACTGTTTGACGTGTTTCCCACACAAATATTTGGCAGTACATATTGATTGTAACATGTGTTTGTATGTCCATGGGAAGTCTGTGCACTAGGATACACCTAGTTCCACTGACAAAGGGGTTGTTGGCTGAGACAGATGGTGCTAGTCACTCTACATTTTGGAATAGCAGCCTGCTTTGTTGTAACTGTAACAGTAAAGTCACAGCAGAATCTCATTAGCACGCCCGTTGAGACACAGCAAAGTAATGTGGGCGCTGGACTATCCCTCTTCCTCTTTGAGGAGACAGACTAGGAAAGTCCATTCAGACCCCTCTCACGTCCGTGGTCCGCCAGTCAGAACGCAAACTGCTCCCGTTGGGTTGACGCCACAGGGTCCCAATTAATTACAAGAATATAACAAAACCTCTTTTATTCTGTTATCAGTGCATTTGCTAAACTCAGAACGGGGTTATTAAATGGAAGGTCATGAGGGTGGGTCTGCAGTATGCACTTTTATATGTTGTTGTTGTTGTCATGAATGTATTGCACTGCCCTTGTGACAGCTCTGTGTGCTGTATATGTAAGTGTCAACCTTTTTGTCCAAGACACATTTTCCCTGGAGACAAAGATAGATATTGCCGTTACACTCCCATGAGAACTGTCCCCCATTAGCCAGGTGTGTGTTTTTCTGCAACAGCCTCATCACACACTAATCATAAGAAGCCAAGCTCCAGGGCTTTACATAGCGGGATTTACAGCTTCGAGTTTTAATACATGGCATGCCAACGAAGACGGCAGCTTGCTAGTTGCTAGCCAGGGGTGGAACCTGTAATGACAAATTATACTGAAGCAAAGTTAGAGGATCTGCACCTCGCTGGAAAATGACTAGAGTGAATGTGAAAGGCAGCACAAGTGGATGTACTGCAGCCTATTGAGTAAAGTCAAGATGTGTCTAGCAGCATACATTATTATAACATAACTGAGATATACTGTATTGTAAGTATGTATTTATTTACACCACCTCTCTCTCGCTCTCTCTCGGTCTCTCTCTCTCTCTCTCTCTCTCTCCTACATATTCAACATGCTGAATGGAGAGTCTTGCATGTTCTATCTATACATTTGCCCTCTGTTCCCTTAACAAGTCCCACCATCTTGTGGTAGCGCGGTGTTTCCGACTGCTGGCCCAGACCTGGGTAGACACCGTTCCAACTAGTGGAGCAACGTGACGGGGAAGCAAGTAGGGAGGAAGGGGGGAGGGGGGCACTGAGGTTAGCGTGAGAGGGAGAGTCAAACTTTACTTTCCATCTCTAATCTATCATCGTGGGGAACGCGAGGTCACTGGCGAGCAAGATGGATGGGCAGCATGCCACCGGAGCAGGAACCACGAGGGTGGGGGTTGTATCAGGGACACGGCTTAGCGTTCTCCACTGAGACGTCTCCTAAAAGTGTTAGCTGATGGGGGGGGGTCGCGGTGGTCTCGCCTCTTTTTTTTGACAACTCCAGGTGGTGTAATCTCCGGCACATAGTGTAGCAGCATAACTGCACTGGATATTGAATGGCTGACATTGGTTACAGGGCCGCGCTACCTGCTGCGGGCGGTTTTACCACACCGCTGCTCTCATTTGTATTCCGTATTTAGCTGACTCCAACGGAATGCACGTCATCCTGTGCATATGGTGCTTGAGCTATATAACTGGAGTAACTGACGGGGCACATTTACACATCTGTTATCTAAATGTGAGATTGTGAAATGACAATTAAGTGCTCTGTGTAACAGTTAACCATATAGGCCTACATTTTACCTGTAAATGTGTTTATCCAGTTCAGGCATTTATCATTTTACTTTTGTTTGCCACTGCAACAAACCAACCCTTAATTTCCCTGAGGGATTAACAATTCATCTTAATCCTTATCTAAATGTGTTTATTCACTGTGCATTCACTGTGGTCTACTTAAACCAAGGTTAAATACCAATGCGTGAAAGCGACAAACCATAACAGAGCGTGAAGAAATGGAGAGAGAGAGAGAGAGAGAACAAGAAATAAATTATTTTTGGGAGGATCTCCAAGCATTCCCGTCAGTCACTCTCATTACCATCCAATTGTCTGAGAAGGGCTGCTTCATCCGGCATAGTGGAACACAAGCTGGCAGTCACAGCACTGTGTTACAAGCCAAAACTCATTGGCTGAGCGAATGCTCCTGACCAAGCCCCATGTGCACTACTAGATACCTTGTGAGCCCTTCAGATTGTACTGGTGACCAAAAATAGCTTCTCTATTCTCGTTATCTCCAACGGAAGTTGTTGTCCATGAAATAAGCACTTTGATGTTACAGTTGAACGCACACCATTTACAGTTCGACTCTACTGGTTTGTATGTAAGTGTGTTAAGTGTGTTTGTTAGAGTATCATTCTTATCATTGAATATGAATATTTTTACATTCAAAAAATATAATCATGATTTTGCGATCTCCGCGGTTTGTTCCACTCTACGAATCAGTCTGGAAGAGAGGCAGTTCCAATACTGTAGGTTTCCATAAAATCATGAGTCTGCGATTGGACCAATTTCAATAATCAGAAATGCAAACATTTCACGGTGATTTTCAAACACATTGGATTGGACCACCTTCAATTTGCACTATAACCACATATTTTCTGAACGTGGGCACTTAACTATCAGCACCATAGACATAGGTCCATGTTAATATTGCTTTTACAATAGGCTACAAACAGCCGTTCGAGAGATTATAATCCCATTCCCATGGCGCGTTAATTCCAGTTTCTCATCTAAATGAATGGTTCAAACCTGCATGTGATCGAGCATTACATCTTTATTCTTAAAATATCCATGGCCCATGGGGAAGACCATCTTAGTTTAGCTAACTTGAGAAAATGTCATGAACAATATCCCCCCTTTTAATCTTGCAGACTAATGTCGGCGCCTGATAGCTCTCATAGAATATTCATGTTCCGACGCTGCAGTGTCATACAATTCCTAATATTTATTATTAAATATCCATCCATCCATCTTCATCCGCTTATCCAGAGTCGGGTCGCGGGGGCAGCAGCTCCAGCAGGGGACCCCAA
>JAOEGT010022027.1:0-10441 GCA_025447795.1 Speoplatyrhinus poulsoni
TACATACATACATACATACAATATGTAGTGTTTTTTTATACTACAGGTTGAACTGCAGGATCTGTTCAATTGAGGATGTAGGCGATTTTACCAGAGGTTGCCAGCCAGCATTATGAGATGATTTGTGCAAAAAAAAATTGACCTTGGCCAATATTTGCGGAAGTTGACGATATGCATGTTAACTGTGCTAGATGGCACATATACATATAACATGCATTTACATCTCTATACACTAGCTATAGCTCCCATTAGGGTTAAACGATTTTTGGAAAAAAATCTAAATGCGATTTTTTTTTTTTTTGACATATTGCAATTTCATTTGCAAAAAAAATTTAAATTCAATATTTAAGTTCAATATATGTAACATTTTTAATGGTTATGGATCATTACCAAATGAGATGGCATCAAAATATTAACTGCTCTATAATCTAATTAAAGGATGAGAGCATGAAGATACATAATTAATTTCTTTAAGCATGGATTTATTTATTGCATTTTATTGGCATTGGCAATTTTAGATTATTTTTTTAATGGAAAATGGATTGCATTTATATATTTAGATAAGGCACCCCCCCAAATGTTTGATCCTAGAAACTTCCCTGTGGGCGCATCCTGCTGGAACTATAGTTCTACTGTTAGAAATGTAGTAGTCTTGAATTTCAGAGCATGACTGGTAGACTTAGAGGAACACCGCGCTGATTAGTTAGAATTACCGTCAAACAAGGAGGACTGCATGCAAATTTATACAACCATTGACGCTACAAAAAAAACTGTCAAATGCGCTTTTAAATCACATGCTTTGCGATTTGCTAATCGCATTGGTCCAAATCGCAATCTAGCTCTCATTGTAGGTTTGTAGATGGTGTGCATTATTGGAAAGTTCTTTCTTTTTATAGGCTTCATCTAATATTTACAGCTATCGCAAATTAAATTTGTTCTGTAAATATGTCATTCCTTGAAAGCCAGTGGAGAGCAAATAAATGAGAAAGCCTTATAACTTCTAACGTTTTCAAGAAATAAGACACCACTTGAAATTTCCTATTTTTAAAATCTAATATTTTCTGGGTATGACCCACTTGGTTTATGTAATTACTTCATAGATTTTGACAGCTTTTTGACGGGTAGATAAAATACATATGGTGCTAGCAAAAAATGTAATGAAGTTTCCATAGGTTCAGATGTCATCAAAAGTGCCTGAACAGGCTTTTTCCTCATTCCTTATTAGGAAGTGCCATCCTTGGCCCTGAATATATTGGAAGTACATTATCCCTCTCAGAAGTGTGTCATCAAAGCACATTTCTCGGTTTTCACGTACAGCACATAGGTCGAGCTTTGCCTCAGGACTAGCCAATTACCAGCGCTAGTTAACCTCATCAACTTCTTTTGCCTCCGTGGCGTACCGTACCCAGGAGCGCACCCCTTGACATTTCCCACAGTTCCTTCTGGCACAAGCTCCGTGGCGCTACGACGTCTGCGTGGAGCTCTTTGGGAGTGCTTGTAGCAAACGTGTGGATTCTTCTAGATGGAGGTGCTGGAGATGAGGGGAGGTGGTGTGGAGCAGAATAAGGGTTGGTTGCAGGCTTGTTAGATTAGTGTTGGTATATGAAGTGCGGGTGGGTACAAGTATACTTTGTCCACAATGATTAAATGGCAAAATGATCATGTAATCGCATCACTCTTTAAAGCGAAGTTGTTGAATAGAAAATAAGTATGATTAGGAGGCAATTTGCATCACTTAAGATAATATTTACCAGTCAAGGCTGAAGTGATTTCACCGCCTGATATGTGGGTTTGCGTCTCTGTGTGTGTGTGTGTGTGTGTGTGTGTGTGTGTGTGTGTGTGCGCGCTTTCTTTTTGAAGATGCGGACGTCATTATAGGCGCATTGCCAGCAGCACTTTGAAATGCTCACTTTGTCTCAATTTACGCAAAATCAAAGACACTGAGATGAAACAGAAACCACATTGACGGAGAGATAATATGACTGGCGTCTCCGCCTCGTGCTTCCCTGACCCCCGTCTTATTTCCACCTCCTTGTTTCTCCCTAATTCATTTAGTTTACTGGGCAGACGGCATTGAAAGCGAAGCATCTTCTTTCTCCCCCGTCAATTACCATGCCCGTAAAGACAGAGGCCAGGCAAACTCGCTCAAAGAACTCAAGTGGCACCTGTGCGCTCCATTTCCCGGGTGCAATACCACCAACACCTCTCTCTCTCTCCCCTCCCTGCGATGATTATCCCCCGAGAAGCCGGTTAGTGCGGCTGTGGCGTAAGCAGTGACCTTGCTTTCTTTCCTGGCCTTCAGAGATTCCCGTTTTCTTTTCTTTCAAGGCTCTCTTGGTTTCTCTCTCTCCCTCGGTAACTTTCTCTCGCGTTCTCACAGCCTTGAGTGTGTGTGTGTGTGTGTGTGTGTGTGTGTGTGTGTGTGTGTGTGTCTCTTTTTTTTATTTTTATTTAAACGTTACGTTACATGGGTCTCACTCAGTCTCTCTCTCTGTCTGCAGTAACATTGCGGAAGCCCTGGTCAGTAAAGGTCTGGCCTCGGTCATCAGATACAGGCAGGATGACGACCAGCGGTCATCGCACTATGATGAACTGCTAGCCGCAGAAGCACGGTGAGACACACACACACACACATTTCACTGTCACTCACGACAAACAAATGCACACACACTTGCACAGTATAGTATACACCACATACTGTACATATGCTAGTGTGCTCACTCAGACTCCACTAGCTGCACGATATAACCTTGACACATTCTGCTCTTGAGGGAATGAAGAGAACAGAGTCTGACCTTGAAATGCACTTTCCGAGGAAGCCAAACGCGTCTCGTACCCGGAGAAACTCGCTGCTACTTGTCCCCAATAAACGCCAGTGCGCTTTGCCCCCCCCCCCACAGGTCCCGTGCTGTGCTCCTGCCCTAAACATAGGCACGGCATCCCACTTGCTTGTGCTGTGAACTGTAACTGAATGCAAAGAATTTACTTGATTTATTTATGGCATGTTCGAGCGCTGCAGCAACGGCGTAAATCATCGTGCTTAACCGCTCCTTGGCTCCCGCCGAAAAGACCTCTCGCCCGCTGTATTCTCATCCAAACGTGCTCACGTGCACGGCAAGGACGCAACAGTGTTCTTGCCGTGCACACTGATACAGACGTGCTGCGGATGTGCCGATGCACGCACGCACGCACGAACGGCGGGTGCTAAATCAGAGTTTCTCTTTAGGTCCTATGAATATAATTATATGGCGGTGCGGAGGGATTTGGTGCAGGCTTCATTACTTTTGCAGAGATTAAGATCTGCTGGTTGCAGCTGGATCTGGGCACTGCGGCCTGCTCTCCATTCGTGGCCTGTCCAGTGACACTTCATCGCAGCCGACCTCCACGCGCTCGCGTTATGATGCCACTCATCCTCATGACGTCTCTGTGGTTTGTTTAACCCTTGCGTCAAAGGAACCTGTTGATCTCTGTGCCGAAGAGACGCATGCCTTGTTGGTGGCTGCTCCGGGCCAATGGCCCGCAGCTTATCAGCGAACCACCTCCAGGCCAACACGCACACACACACGCGCACACACGCACACGTGCGCACGCACGCACACACACATTATACATTAGGTGTGTTCCAGTAAACCCATTTGCTCCACAGTTCCCTCCCCCAACACACCTCTGACAAATCACCCCCCGTACTCTTCCCTTGTTCGGCCCGCACGCATGCACGCACACAAAAACAAGCTTTCAGTGAAGCCGTAATGGTGGCGGTGGGGGGGTAGCCGGTATCAAACCATATCCCACTTAGAGCCGGAATGGCCCCTCCCCTCCCCGTGAGTTTACTCCATTTACTCGAAGAGTCGTCGTTCCCGGCCGGTTAAGGCACTCGCCTTATTGTCTCTCATTCAATTATGATGAGGTGTGTGTGTGTGTGTGTGTGTTCTGATCGCAGGGCTGCCAAGAACGGAAAAGGTCGGCACAGCAAGAAGGAAGTTCCAATCCACAGAGTGGCTGATATCTCTGGGGTAAGCACTGGCGTGGGCGTGCCAGGGCACTATAGCATGTGCCGAGGGAATACCTAGGCATTTGATTATATAATGTCATCTTTTTAAACTGTGAACTCATTCACACACGGCCCCCCTTTCCCGTGACGTGACACTTGCTTCAGGCCCTTAATAAACTCCCCAAACCCTGAATTCATAGCCCTCTTGCATGACGACAACACATCCGCTACTACCGCACTCCTCTGAAACAATCGGCGCTGTTGATACAGCCGTCAGTGGCGCTCCATCCCAACATGGTTGTCCGCCCAAACGCTAAATATTGAGGCGTTGCTGGCCTGATGAAGCCCGATTGGCACCAACACAAAAGTTAGCTCCTACGCCGGGCTTCTCTGTAATGGATGCTAACCACTGCTAACTGGCGACCAGCGTAACAAAATGAGAATCTGGTGATCGGAATTGGACGATTTTTCACCATGACCGGCACTGATCTGCAATCGGCAATCTGAACCGGCAAGTCAGGCTTGACAAACACTGTAATCGTCCAGGAACAATGCAATGGGTGCATCCCTAGTGTATATAATGCTAAGCGGGTTGTGCAGTGAACAAATCTTTTCCATCATTTAAACCAGCAACACATATGGCAGTACAAAGGCTTAAACCAGACTGGAAAGCTATCACTTTACTGCCTTAAAACAAAGTGCTTTGCACGCTTAATGAAAGGCCCATATACATCTTTGAGGACTGACAGGACCGAGCAGTCAGGCTGGTTAGTGTGTCGACTCTCTGTAGGCAATGCAAAAGGACTAAGCAATCTTTTATAAAGTAATGTATGTGCACAATCAGTAGCCCATGCACAAGAATGGAATCTTTTTTCTTTGCTTAGAACACTCATTTAGCCTGTCACCTATGTAGTCAGTGGAAATTATACTCTTATCTTATATATTTGTCATTTTTTATTTAAAATGTGATAAACTGTATTTGTTAATGGGCAGAATAACCATGTATGTGCACTTTATTTTGATCAAAGTCTTTTAGTAAATTAAATAATTTGTGACATCTAACATGTATTTGCCTTATAAAACTAAATATTAAACCCACAAACAAAATATTGCGATATCGTGTGTCGCCATTCAGCACAAGCACGTTGAGAAATGACTTTTGGTCCACGTTGGCCAGCCCTAGTGTGCTGTCACACACAAGGTGAAGAAATCACAACATAGAATGAGTCCTAATGACATTAAAGATTACACGTCATTACATGTTCATCATCAGGTTATTGGGCTGAAAGGACCTGAAAATGCTTGACTAATTTTTAAATCTGTAATCTTGCCAAAATTCATCATTGCCAAAATCATAATCTGTAAAACAAACCAGGATTGTAACCAATTATGTAGGTGCCGCTAAAAATAATATCCAGCCTATTCTTCCACTAAGTAATGTCATCCAAACATTCTAATAGTATCATAATACATATATGCCTCATATAAAACAATACATCTCAGAAGTTCAAGAGTGTATGAATATATATGTGTTCACCCTAAGGGAATTGTTTACCAATGCATACACCATGAACAGCTGTATTGATTGTGTGTTGTTTTTACACACATTCCCAAGGTTCTAGTTGTTTTGGATATATCGCTAGCTTCCTTTCCCCCGTGTTTGTGTTTTGACTGCATACTTCTCCCACTAGACAGATGCCATCCTACTTGTGTTCAAGCTGCTACTGAAGTACAGTCATTATTATCATTACCCACAATTGTCCCTTGAAACTCTTTGGCAAGACGCCCCAGCCGAGATAGGATAGCGAAATGTATAGCGATACACACTATTTGCACAACTTGCTAGCTTGCCTTTTCACAGGGTTATTTCACCATTTCCCATCTTGGAAAAACTAAATCTAGATAGTCTGCTAGTGCTGTCAGTTCTTCCAAATAATCGTGTTAAAATCATTCCTAAGCTCTTGTTTTTTTGAGCATCCTTGAGTCAATGTGTCTTTGCCACACAAAACACTCCCAATGCAGCATTTTGTGTAGTGAGCATATATTGTTTGGACTAAATTCAGTAGAATACCATTATATCTTATAATACCTCACCTACATATAACGGAATACAGTATCAGGTAACGACAAACTGAATCATAATGATTAAGATGGTGGCCACGTATATATCATCTTTGGCTTATGAGCGCCATGTGAATTGGCCAGTAAGCAGGAGTGGCTGCTTACAGATGTTTATGTGGAGCCACAAATGGCCATTTTGTCATAATCTTTGTCACATCCCGATGTCAGCGGGCATTATAAATGACTTGTCCCTGTAAAGTTAATAGCAGAGCAGATTGGATGTGCTGAGCAAGCATTCTTCTCCTTCTCATCAGAGGCTCTATTGCATTTTATACTTTTATAAAAACCAAACCCACTTGCTTGGGTAGCTTGTAAAATCGACTCTCACTACAGTATGTGCAGCATGATGCGGGGAGAAGAGAACACAATAGTGTGCTTTAGTTTAACAATTCTAAGAAAACTATGTCCAGTACAGGGTTTCACATTAACTTTAAAAAATATACTAAACCGTGTGAGTAAATAGCTGTGTGCCACAACACAGACATTGCACAAAAAAGGAACGCAAGGGTCTTTGCTAGTTTCAGACCGACGCAGTTGTCATTTTCCTGTCCTACGCCCAGGTTGTTTAAATAGGAAATGCTCTTGCACCCATTTGAGCGCCCATGGGTGTGTTGGTCTAAACATGAGGTGTGGTCTAGCGCATTGCTGACACATTGCTATCTTGAGGCAGCGGAAAGTGATTGCGCGATTGACCGGCAAAAACCCGGTCTAAAGTCAACACAAGGCGCTATTGCCTAGATGGTCTGCTCCAACTCTTTCACAAACCCGCCGGAATAATATGAATCCGCCTAATGCAAGCGCACCTGGATTTTTTGAGATGAAACTCGGATGAGACTCGGATCGTATGTCCGTATGTTGCGCCCAAAACACCACCATGAATAATAAAGAGAGTAAGTCCAACCATTTTGAACCATGCGCCCGGCACACTGACCGTTTATCTGCCTTTAAAATAACAAACGTGGATTTGGACACGCCCTAAATCCAATTTGCGCCTTGCACTTTAGAGTGTGCGCTTAGATCGTTAAAATAGGGCCCAATGTTTCTAAACCTACATGGAAATCGGTCTATTCATAAGGTATATTAGACAAAAGGATTTTTCTGTTTTCAGGTGTTGTTGATTTCTGGAATTTCTGAGCAACTCATATAATGCTACAATTACAATTCATATAATGCTTTTTGTCTCCCGTGCTGATCTAACATGATATTGTGCTGTAAAATCGTTGTTTGAACTTTTAGAAGATCAGCAACCCCATGGTTGTGCGAATTGTGGGCGGAGCTCTACGGCACACCAAGCGCAAGAGCTAGCATAGCATTGATGCAGCATGATGAAGTGTTTACACCAATAATGTGCAAGCAATGCCTCTGCCAGGCCTGGGGGCTTTAATGTGTTTTGGTACCGCTACTGTTATATTTTATATTATGTTTGTATTGTTTTTACTTAGCTGTGCTTCAGGCCAACGTTTGGATGCGTTTGTGAGAGACTGAAGGAGAAAATGAAAGGCGGGCTCATTTTATTTATTTATTTATTTTTTGGGTCAGGATCTGGGCCCTATTTCAGCAAGTGGGTTTAGTGAAAACTCTGAGTTTGTTAACCCTGAAATGACGGTAACTCTTGAGTTTTCTGTTTTCAGAAAGATAACTCAGGGAAAGTTACCATGGTAACTGACTCTGTGAACCTAACCTGCTCAGGTTTTCTCTAACAAACCCTGAGTTTCTCTCCTCCCTTCCACTGAGCCTGAAGCTGCTGTCAGACCTTTCCTTCCTAATTAATTCCCATTTACATCCGGAAATTATTTTGAGTCCCCGATTAGATGTACAATAGCTGATTGATCTTAATCAAACGTTTTTTTTTATTGTCACATTCATCTTAACATTATCCACCATTTTACATTTGTGTAAACAGTTGGATATTCTACATAACTATAGGTTACTGAAAATAGCTGTGGCTTAAACAGTAGCTCTGTGACTACATACATTTCTTGTAGACAGGGGTTCAAATCCTGCAGGTGAGAATTTTTCAATCTGTTCAAATATCTCGTTCCCACTCATTTATTGTCTCTACCTGTGAGTGTTCTGTCCAATAAAGAAGAAAAAGCATTTTTTTTTAAAAAGCTACTGAATGTTTAACTTTTTCTGGAGAAAAAAAAAGTGGTGTCACATCACTGTAGTTTGATATAACATAATTTAATCATAGGCTATTTTTAACAAGAAGTAGGCTATAATATCTAACAATAGGCTAGTTATTTTTGGTTATGGTTGGCTAAAATCTTAGTCTTATAGGCTTACTGTAGTTTGTGTTATACAGTTCTACATAGAGTGAGAGTATTCTCTCAGTATAAAAAAATTAGGCCTATATCACCAACAAAATAAGACACAAAAGCCTAATGCCTTAACTATGAACCCAATACAGCATATAGAGAACACAAACTGATAGCAAACTTTTAAACCATACCATTAAAAGAAGCAGTTCTAAATAGAATTTTCTGAAATGGTGTATTGTCAATAACATAATTCTTGTACAAATGGCAAGATAATTATTGTACCCTAATACATATATGAACTAAGAGAAATATTAAAGTGGAAATACAAAAATATACAATTTATATTATACTCAAATCACACTAAAGAAAGGGCACTATGGGAAAGGGGGTGGGGCTTAGTGCAGTCACTACTTTTTAGACTTGCTTTTGAGAGAGAGAAATGTTTGCTTGCTCCAATGTATAATTTTCCTAAGTAACTTTCCACAGGCTGAACACAGCATGAACATTTTCTGCTATTAAGCATGTTGAGCTTTATTTTTTTCTTGGAGGTCGCCATATTGCAGCGTAGTATCTAAGCTCCATTGATAATGGCTTTGTATAGTTGTCATGCACGCGCTTAACTCAGAGTAAACAAACTCCGAGTTGACTAAACTAACTCAGATCAGCTGTTCTGAAATTGAAAACTCTGAGCTTTCCACCTCAGAGTTGGCAAACTCAGTGTTCAGGGTTAGCTTGAGTTGGTTATACATGCTTGCTGAAACAGGACCCTGGTAGCAGAGTACTCTGTGTATGCGTGCGTGCGAACACCCCAATTGTTTAGCCAGGCGTTTGTAATGCCTAAAAAGGCAAAAGAGCATAAAATCCTCCATCCCTTAAATTCCCTTTCTTTTCCTTTTCTACCCTGCCCTCTGCAAAACATGCCATGCCCAAACGCAGGTGTTGCATGCACACACACACACGTGCGCGCGTCGGCATGCTTTAGACCAGCATTGAAGGTCTGCTGATGGGGGATTATGTTCAGTGAGCGGGGAGCAGTCACAAATACTCCAGCTACATTTATAAACGTGTGTGTGTGTATATAGTGTGGTAGATAAGCGCAGGTGGTGGGAAGAGAGTACTTATAGTACTTAGGCCCTGGCCTCTCTATATGTCTGTCTCTGTGTAAAGCTCTCTCCTTTCTGACACCCATCCTCAACCCATCCCTATGTTCTCACTAATTCCATCCTCCCTCTACTCCCATACTAGCCTGCATATTGCCTTTGTTTACCTCTAGTACAGTACATTGTGTGTGTGTGTAGGTGTAGGTGTGTGGGTGTTTGTGTGTGTGTGTGTGTGTGTAAGTGTGTGCGCGCCTGTGTGTAAGTGGGATGCCCCGAATGCCTTCTCTTAAGTGAATTTATATTGTTTTCAAGTGAAGAGGTCATTTCAGGTTCAAGGTTTTGATCCCTCTTTTTTATTTAATCAATTTGACCCTTATATGCATTTTATTGTGTGTATAATACACAGACAAATATTAACATGAGGGGACATCTGATCTATATGTAGATAGTCTACTGTGCCTCCAAGCTCATATGGTATGCAGAATAATGTATTTTTTTCCAATGGGTAGAGAATCTCCCCTGCCACCGATATACCAGACCTGCGTGAATATACACGATTTAGCTTCGCTTGTAAATCTCTCCCTGTGCTCAGTCCACCATTAAATCAGTGACTCACCCTCAGAGACAGGGATGAGGTGTGTGTGTTTGTGTTTGTGTGTGTGTGTGTGTGTGTGTGTGTGTGTGTGTGTGTGTGTGCGTGTGTGTGTGTGTGTGTGTTATCATTTTTGATTGCCTATCATTCCTGGCATGTTACTGAGCCACAGGACTTAAGACATGGCTCAAAAATTGTCCATAATATGACATGCTAGAAAGATTCCAACAAACGTACTCACGCACAACTGGAAAAACGTATGCGCGGGATCTTCAGATTTTGAGACTGTAGTCTCCTGTACTATGGCAAGCCGTTTTGACATTTATTCTCCAAGACTTACTAGTATCTATTTATTAGATACTAGTATCTATTCTTT
>JAOEGT010022048.1:0-10441 GCA_025447795.1 Speoplatyrhinus poulsoni
AGACAGAGAGAGAGAGAGAGGGGGGGGGGGGAGGAGGGGGGAATGGATAGAGACAGAAGGATAACAGGAGAAGGAGAGCCCATAACATTCATTTGAATGGGAGTCGTGTAAAGAGCTAGAGTTCTGGAGCCATATCCAAATGAAACCCCAAAATTCCCCAAAGGTTGTGTTGATATTTCCAAGCCCCGTCCTTGATTCCAGTTGTGTCCACCGACAGTATACTGTAAGCAATGTGTTGTATGTATGTAATGTGTGTGTGTGCGTGCTTGCGTGTGTACTGTAGGTGAGCGTGCACATGTGTGTGACTAGAGAGCCTGCGTTGAAGCACTGGTCTTCCTTCTGGTACATTCCCTCACATATCCTGCCTCAGTTCTCCTGGTCTCCCACCACCTCCTCTCTCTTCCCCTCCTCTACCACTATCTGTCCATCTCCTCCTCAGACTGGTCCTGCAGCTCCCATGCTGTGCTGGTGGTGCCAACACATGCCGGCGACACTGTACGAGCACACAGGGGCTGCACCGATGTAGCCCCTGTGTGCTCGTATAGGAGCCCAGTAGCAGCGGGAAAAACAGGAGAGCTGGAAAGACTGATCGAGAACTCCGGGAGACGTTCTGCTAAGCGTTGCGTTTAGAGCCGAGGGAGGCTGCCTGCGTTCGCTCATAAGCGTTGCGCTCTGTGTTACCCACGCATGCACAGGGCTTCCAGTTCAGGGGAGGCTAAAGGTATTGGCCTTGTTTATGTTGAATGCAGCTAAAGGTGAAATGTTCTGCCTGCCCACAGCCCTTCCTCTCTCTCTGTCTCTCTTGCCGTCCATCCATCTCTCTACTTTCTCTCTCTTGCCGTTCACGCATCCATCTCTATCTTGCTCTCCCCCCTTTCTCCCCCCTCCTCCCCTCTCTCGCTTTCTCTTGCCGTTCACGCATCCATCTCTATCTCTTTCTCCCCTCACTCTTTTGCTGTCCATCCATCCATATATAGCTCTCTCCCCCCTCCTCTCTCTCTCTCTCTCTCTCTCTCTCTCTCTATCTCTCTCTCTCTCCGTCACTGCTGCACTCCTGTTCTAATGTGTGCTGTTTTTTGGATCAGTAATATAAGTGGCTTACAAACGCACAAACACACACGCATGCACGTTTAAAACAAATTTAAAACGTGGGCCCCCCTAGGACAGTCGCAGGGGTGGTCCCAGAGGGGCGAGGCATGGCAGGACTATCGCTGCGTGTGTGTGAGGGGAGTAGAGCAAAGGTGACGTGACGCCGCTGCTCCTCTTTGCGGTAAAAAACCTGATTATGGAGAAGGGTTGGGTAGGGGTAGGGAGGGGGGGAAGTGGGTTCAGCGACGCCCGTCAAACGCCAGATGATTTAACACCGTCTCCCTCCAAGCGTGACCGCTTCCTCGTCCCCTTCCCCAGAGGGGTCAGGGGACAGGCGAACGAAAGGCGTCTGTCGCTTGAATCAGGTCGAATGAGCATCAGCCTCCCCTCCTGCTTAGCGCAGCATGCTAATGTGATTCTCTCTATTCTCTCTCCACACACCTTCAATGTCTCTCTCTGTCTCTCTCTCTCTCTCTCTCACTCTCTCGCGTGCGCGCTCTTTCTGTCCAAGCCATGGCTGTATTGTGATTGAGTCATGGGGCCCGTGTTTGGGCCAAAAGCAGCCAGCATACAAACATTATCTCGCTCTTTGTCCTGCCCTGGCCTCTCTCTATGCCTTTACTGTAAACTGTGTTCTCGATCGCCCTGCTTGCCCCCGGTGCCACACTGCCTGCCTTGGATCACTCCCTAGAGCCGGGGAAAAAGAAACCAAAACGATGGAGAGGTACTGAAGAAGAACAAACAAACACGTCCTCTATGGTAGTTTCTTACACGGCAATTATGGCCACTTCACTGTGTGTGTGTGTGTGTGTGTGTGTGTGTGTGCATACTTCACTGCATGTGTGCTCTTGTCTGTGTCACGGTTCAGTAAGTGCTTACCGTAAATACAACAACAACATGCTGTAAGCTAGCTAGCCTACAGCTAGGCTAGCATGGCTGCTTAGCTTGCCATTTACACAGCATTCATTAACTAGGTCTAATATTTGCTGCAGCTTTTCAATGCTGCCTGTGACAAATGCAAGCAACGCTTGTTCATTCTTTGCTCCTGATACTGAGTTCTGGATTAGCAAATGGGAAACTTCTGTGCCTTGTGTGCACAGAATGCTGTTGCTCAAACGGCACTATGCAAATAAAAACAAACACAGGGCTTATTAGAGCAAGTAGGAAAACCATGTCGCACACTACATTTAAATGGATGAGTATGCACTCCATTTGGAGTGGGACACACAGAGAGAGATAGAGAGATAGAGAGAGAGGGCTATTCAAACAAGCTGGTCAACAGTATCGTCCTAATTAGGCTGCCATCCTCTCTTGACAACATGAATACACAACATGGCACAGTAGCCTACCCTGGACCCAAGGCTCCTATTTCTATAGCACTGTGATTCTCAAGATGAGTTCAAACTCGTGACCCCTGAATATAAATGATTCATACATGTATGACCCTGAAGAGGGTTGCAAGCGATTAATTATTTTCTGAAAAGTATCACTGCATTAAAGAATATGTATGGAGTGAGCCTCCA
This sequence comes from Speoplatyrhinus poulsoni, assembly GCA_025447795.1. Lineage (NCBI taxonomy): Eukaryota > Metazoa > Chordata > Actinopteri > Percopsiformes > Amblyopsidae > Speoplatyrhinus > Speoplatyrhinus poulsoni. The sequence continues at coordinate 2,613 of JAOEGT010022048.1, forward strand.
AAATCAGTAAATCTTTTATAAAAGATAATGAAAGATTAGAAATAAAATTTTATATTTTAAAACTTCAAATCTTCTCATTATCCCCCAGAAAATAACAAACACGTTATTTGTTCACGTGCAATTCAAGGGCAGATTAAGCTATCAATAATGCGGAACACTTTTGTTGTAATGTTACACACAGTGACAGTATTGTAAAACAACAACGCTTCATATCTCCTGTTCGTATACTGTGCACGCAACACAATATTAGCTCTGTGGGGCTGACCTCTCTAAAAGTGTGTTGTTTTTTTATAAATGACAGGCCTTCAGAAGTCATATGGCCATTGGGCTTTGTCACATCAGGTCATCTGAGTCTTTGTGCGAGTCAACATAGCTACAACTGCTCGGTCTTGCTTTCCCAGCGCTGCTGTGCATCTCAGAATAGTTACAGTGCTACATGCTGGTTTCCACGGCAACAAACCAGGACCTGTAGCCAGAAAGATTTGACAGATATATTGAAAGTAAGAACACAAATCTATGGCTCCTCAGTTCGAAATGCCAGCCACTCTTACAAGAATGTTGCACGTATTTATGCAAATGCAGATCACTCAAAATAGACTGGACATATTACGCAGGGACGAATTAGTAATGCTGCAAATAAGCTCTATTTGAACATATTTGGTGAAGAAAATGAATGCATCCCTGTCATTGCCAACTGGCTAAATAGTAAACTAGATTTTTTTAAGGAACCTATGTGTGACTTTTCCTTTATATCCAAGTCACAATAAATAAGCCCCATTCATTTAAAATGCCGATATAGTTTTGAGAAAATATCAGCGGGCTATAAGAGATAAGGATGTCAAGACAAAGGAAGCTATATAATAATAATTATATATACTGTACTGTGTTTTTTCATGCAGTCTTTTTATTAAATATAGTATAAAACACTATGTGTAAATAATCATTAGGTCACTAAGCATCACTAGTTTGATGTAAACAACTTATTATGCATAGTGAAAACAATTCCATAACTTCAAGGTGCAGATAACCATTTGCTTTGGAGTGAGCTACAGTGTGGTCCAGTGATCAGATCCAGATATCTACCAATAGGGGGCGCTGGTTCCTCTCCTCTCATAGAGGTGAGCTGTACAGCGTGTTAGTGTAGGATTACATAGATCATTGGGAACCCTCCCTTTCCTACCCTCCCGGCTGAGCACACAATGTGAACCATGGCTACATTTGGTCTGTTTGTCTTCTTCCTGCCATTAAATTGGTCCTTATCTAAGGAGGGTCCCTGGACCCCTGGTGTGAACGTGCCGGCATGTCAGTCTAATGAGTACACCTCTTTTTAGTTAGACTTCAGTGATAATTTGATGCTGCTGCACCAAACTATTAAACTAGATCAAACAAACTACACGGGCTATACACGCACACACACACACACACACACACACACACAAACCTAATTCAGCTGGAACCCGATACAGATCATCAAGGAAATCTACACACCTAAAATACTAACCATGTAGTATGCAGTTATTCTAGGAATGTTGCTCTGGCGGTTCACCATAGCCTGTATGTGGAAGAGAATTACAGAATTAGCATTTCATTTATGTAAGCTCTGACCACAAGTGAAGATGTGTTGGCATGGTGCGGTAGATATAATTAAAATTACAGTAAGGATAACTAACAGGTGAAATAGTGACAGAGAGAGAGAGAGAGAGATGGAGAGAAGGGGGAGAGAACAGAAGGGGGAGTGAGAGAGAGAGAGAGAGAGAGAGAGAGAGAGAGATAGAGAGAGAGACGGAGAGAAGGGGAGAGAGAGGGCTCATTTTCTGTGGCTGTTGGCAAACGAGGCTGATAGCTGATATTCAATCAGATCCAATCAGATCCAATTTGCGAGACTGTTTTCATTATGCTGGGACATCAGTCAATATGTCTGGCCCAGCTCCGGCAGAGAAAGATAAAACTACGGTGCAAACTTGAGCTCAGCTTACACTCCTTATAAAAAATATTTTTGAATCTCATCTTACTTCACTGCATTATTTTCTGGTAGTTGTCAATTCATCTTTTTTTTTTTCTCACAAATCTTTTTCTTTTCCAAAATACAGACTTATATAAAGACTGTATTAAGAAAAATGAGGTCAAATATGTCAAGTTGTATATATGGTTTATATCCTGTGTCTCATCGCAATTTCATGAACTCTACTTTATATGATCGTTGTATTGTGCTGCATTGTGTTATTCACTCTGGAAGACTATATATAATGGGACTGTTGCAGTTATATGGGAGCAATTGTGTCACGGCCCAAGACAAATTAAAGAAAATTCTCCTTTAATTTATCTCACTTACATTTATCCCAAGTGAATGTTTTATGATGCACTGAGGTTATTGGACAGACAGTCAATTTCCTTTCTTCCTGTACAATGTTTTTTAAATTGAACTGAATAAGAAAGAAGAAGTTGTAAATTGTGTGACAGCGACACTTCTACCTGTCCATCAATTTGAAAAAAGAAAATAGAAAAAAAAGAGTTCAAATGTTTAAAAGAAAAAAAGGTTTCTTTTAAAACGAGTCGGATTCTTAGAGTCAAATATTGGGAGTCCGGGGTCCTTGAGCTGCTCAGAGTAACCGTGCATTTCCCTGTGATAAAGTCTTTAAGATCTGACAGGAGCATGAAACAAATCTAAGAGACATGTCTCCAGGTTTATTCATGCTCCATGCCCCTTCGTTTCCTAGTCATCTGTCGTTCACACAGGGGGGAGGACGAGAGAGCGAGAGCGAGAGAGAGAGAGAGAGAGAGAGAGAGAAGGAACTGAATATAAATGTTTTTGAATTGAAATGAGGTGAGGCAGCGTAGACTTATGTTCAGTCGGGCTGTCACACCGGCGTGCATAACAGCCGCTAAAGTCCAAGCAACCTTTTGGCCCAAGAAGCCGGTTAAAAGATAATAAATTAAACCCCTACTGGTGAACACCAGCGATTAATTTCCTTGGCGCAATAAAATCTGTGTTGTGTTTTTCCTAAGAAACGTCACATTGTTTAGATGATTAGAAACATGTTGGGGAATGAATTTGTCATAACCACAAGCATAAACTGCGTGCTCAAGCAGGTTCACACACACACACACACACACACACACACACACACACACACACACACACACACACACACACACGCACACACGGTTCTCATGTTCGGGACACAGCTGTTGGGGCGTGGAAGCCTTGGGAAAAATGGATTATGGAATTGGGCCAATCAACTTCCTCTATTGCTGGCACCTGTTCATCTATATCTGCTGCTGTGGAGGACTTCACAATAGGTAGTGCCTATGGAGGGAGATTCATACATGCATATGTTAACTTTTTTTGTCATGTATTGTAAGTTATAAAGCTGTGCATGTGTTATTTTCTGCTCGCACATTTGTCGTACCATTCAACAGAGATTATGCAAATTTGGTTCAATTACACATGCTGCCCTAATTCACTAAACCCCCGTGATAATGAAGACAGACATATACCGTGGAGACACAGATATGAATGCGGAGGCCTTGCGCAGGCAAACACCACATGCATGATATTAAAATCTGGATTTGAACAATTCCCTGGAAGCCCGATTCGACCCATAAGACGAGACAGAGCAACGATAATGTGTTGATATGCTATAAGGTTTCTTTGCACAGCACACGTGCACAAATGCGTGTGCGTGGTTGTGTAGTGTTTCTGGGGGGGGGGTATGTATCTTCTGCAAAGCAGCCCAGGCAGGCATCAGCACTCCATCATAGTGGATCTGCCAGACGACACCAGCAGAGAAAACACATTACCCATGTCGCCTTGTCTTGTGTTCCTGTGTTGTCTTCTCTTTATTATATTTAGGGCTGCCTTGCCTCAGGGTCAGGTGGCAATCTGCATTCTCTCATTCAAAGTTTTCCCCAAAACTGTCTCAAGTTCTTTTCTTTTTTTTTTTTTTTTTTTGTTCCTATATTATTTTTATTTATTTATTTGTTTATTGTTTTTGTTTCTTCCATCCATCGCTCTTAACGGAAAGTTGTTGATGGTTTTTAATCCCTACATGATTCCTTTTTGCAGATGACTCTGCTAGCATGGTGTCAGATGCTCGCTAGCAGAGAGCGACGCTGCACTTTACACAAGAGAAGGATCCACTCACCAGGGGTGGAGAGGGAGGGAGAGAGAGAGAGAGAGAGAGAGAGGATGGATGGATGGATGGATAGATAGACGGCAACATGCAACATTTGCAGTGCCTGTCTACGTTTGAGTAAAAATGAGTTCCTTTGAACGGCAAATAAATATATAAATGGAACGCTTAAAGACATTATCGGGCTCTTTCATTCCCGAGGCCCTTTGTGCCGGCTGAGGTGGAGAACAGAAGTGAAGTAAACACATCTGCATATCTGAGTCATTGGTTCCAAGGGATCTGTTATAGGCTGTCTCTCCAAATCTCTTCTCTGCGCTGCGTACGCCCCACTAGCTACTAAATCATCCACCTTAACGGAGGATGCTGGGCTGTACTGCATAATTAAACATCTTTTTTACTGATGGGGGGGGGGGGTCTGGTTTCAGATCGCCTTATTCCTGTGTGTCCTGCAGTCCGAGGTGTTTTTCCTTCCTCTGGTTCTAGCCACAGTGTCCCATGTGTACTACTCGTGTGACTTGTGGCAGAAGACGAAACAAAGTGTGCCTTAGCGTCTAGTTGACAGTAAGTTGGCACAGCCAGTGTATAGGCCAAGATGGGGGTCAGGCCCCCGCTGTCGCCACGGTTACCATCACCTGGTAACCCAAGCATTCCGCCCCTACGGCCGCATCACAGCCGAGGCTCAGCTGGAGCGAGGACAGGATGCTGTCGCAACATGCACGCGGCTGGGAAGAAACCCGGCAGAGAACGTCAGCTGAGAATTTACCCACCGTTCCGTGTTTTTGTTGCGAAGGCTAATTGTGTCCTCGACTGGAAGTCAGTGTAATATCAGGTCGTGGATACAGAAAATAATGTCTTCTCTCACACATTGTATTTATAATGGCCTAGGCCTAAAAAAAACCTTTAGACCTTTAACCATTCTGTGTGTGTTTATTCTGTGTGTGTGCGTGTATGTGTGTGTGTGTGTGTGTGTGCGTGTGCACACACACACACACACATTTCTTTAGTGCACACAGTGAGTGATCCGTTTCACTATGGCCGTAGCCCCTCAGACCTCTGCTCATACAGCAGGGATAATGACCGACTATCCTGCTCTGGCATAGCGAGCCAAACAAGGTTTTACAAAGAAGGAGTAGTCGAAGGGTCAAGGCTGAACACGCACACCTCTGCCTCGCCTCTCTATCTCCTTCCATGTCTGCACATATGTGTCATTAGTGTCCATACGTCGCCCTGTGTTCTGGGTATTATCATTTGTTATCTATTTTATTTGAAGAGAAAGACAACGTTAGATGAAAACAATGAGGTATTTACATAGTCATTTGCATACATGCAGGCACCTTGTCATTCGTCATACTGTACAGGGTTTGCTCTATGTCTATACTGTTTGGTACGCCTACATCATACAAATCATAATTGGTTATGCTTTTGTTCATTGTTTGTGCCTGTGTGTGTGTGTGTGTGTGTGTGTTCCATTGTCACTTCCTGTGGTGAGAAGCTAACAGCAGAGATGATTCACAACTTTCTGTGCTGTTTTCAAAGAGAACAGTCACACCACCAACACACACACAAACGCCGCGCGCACGTACACATGCACGCACACACACACACACACACACACACACACACAACCTAACACATTTACAGTTTTCCAACTCCTACAGGCCAAAGAAATTAAGCTTTGTGGCTGTTTGGAGTGATTGACACAAATAAAGCAAGAGTAACATTGAACATTATTAGCAGCTTATACGATGGAGGTTAAAAATATCCTAATCACATAGCAATAAAAAACATTTACGCTATGATGCCTTCTAAAATCATTCATATGCAGCAAATAAGCAGTTCAGATAACAGATTACTGTCAGCATTCTGTTTGTAAATGCTCTGCTCAGCCATGCTTGGTTTGGAACTGCTACAGTGCAGTACAGTTCTGTAGTTCTGTAGTTCAAAGGATAAAGTCCTTTTTGTGGCTCATGGCCCACTGCATGTTCTGTGCACTGTGTACTTAGGAGAAGGCATAGCAAATGAAAATAAAAGCTTGGTAGCTTGCCTACATGGTTAAATAAGGATATATATATATGGGTACATGTATGTATGCCACAAACACCATCAGGTTTAAAGTGTATTCTACCACACTGAACAAAAGAAAGTCATTATAGAGCAGCAACCTTATCATATACAGTACCTATTCTGTTATCTGAAAGGGGAAAGTCCACACAGACACTGCCCACTGCAGTACAGTTGAATATAGGTTTCTATTTCAAATGTAGCTACAACTTCCTCATTGCTGGTTTTCCACGCCTGTGTTGCAGTATCCTTTTGTTCCACCCCTCATGTGTTGCGTCACTGGGCTTGTGGTTTTCTCACAACACACAGGAAACATGTTGCAGCAAAATAGGTCTCTGTCACTCTTTCCATTCCTCATTGGGGACCACGAAGCTAAATTTAACAGCTTCTAACACCAATAGCAACACAGGTTCCCAAAATATAAGCCAAAAGACTTTATTTAAACCCTGTAAGCTATTTATACCCATGCCAAGTTAAGATACTTATGTCTGGGGTTAAGTTTACTGTTTGACGGAGTCTACCGCAAAGTAAGTAGTTCAAACCAATTAGCCTTGGAGTCACACAGGAGCTAGCCAAGTTGGAAAGAGACGCTATAGCTAAAACTTATCTGCTCATTGCCATCACAAGAATGAGAAATGTAAAGGGATTGGCACTGGCTTCAGCACATACTTGTGACGTCACTGATCAGTTAATTGGCTAATGTTTGTACGGGGTGACTAGGCTCAGCAGTAAAAACACCCCGGCCCAAACCCTATATCGTAGAATTGCGGCTGAAGTGCAAATTAAAGCCAGATGTGAAAAGAAAAAAACTGGACCGGTGCAAGGCAACAGTGGCAGGCACACATATGAAGTATGAATTAAACTAAAACCAAAAAAACAGTGGAGTGGACAGCGATTAGCCAAAGATCAATCAGAGATGAGTGGAGCATAATAAACGACACATACTGTAATACCGCTGAGTTTGCATCACATCGCAGCTGTTAAAGCTGGAGATGGCGATACACTAGTGGATTATCTGTGCCTCTCTCTTTGTTTTGGGGGGGGGAGGGGGGCATATTTGATCAGGCTGACAGAACCCAGCCCCTAACCCTGTGTGTGTCAGTGCAGTAAAGATGTGTGTCAGTCGACTTGGGGAAGATAGGGAACCTGACCCCTTGCACACAGTGGGCACCAAACCAGCAACTCCTGGATGGACTCAGGCGCAGCTGACTTCCCCAGTTGCTGTAGAATTCAATGTAAGACATACTGTATATCCCTTTGTAATCCAAAACGTAAAGTATCTGAAACGAAACCATTTGATTCCACAAACTTCAGCTCACATTCTATCAGAGACAGTAATCAACTTTATTAAATACTGTAAAAGTTCCTTCAAAAGGCAGTTCATTGTGAATATATATTATTAAAATAAAAGGCTGCTTCAGTTCCGGGCTGTGAACAATGGATTGTTTTTCTTTTTTTACAAATGTCAGCGGGACTTACAATATGTTGGCGTGAGGAAGCTATAAAGTCAGGGTTTAGCAAAAGTTCACTTGTGCTTTAAATGACAGCATGACACACTGTAACCTCGTCACTGTGACCTTCTAACTCCAGGCCTGGCTGTACATGCAAACAGCGTCTTCAACAAATACACACTTT
>JAOEGT010022059.1:0-25117 GCA_025447795.1 Speoplatyrhinus poulsoni
CCCACACACACACACAAGTTACTGACTGCCTGAACATAGCACAAGAGGAGAGGGAGAGAATCCGGCGCTGTTGGACTCTGATTACTCTAAGCAGCACATGAGAATACATGACTAAATTCTATATTTCTCGCCTTTTCCCTGGTCTAAATATGTCCATAGTCACTTTTTTTTTTCATAGTACAAAAGTGCTCTGTACTATAGTATTAAATACTGGATGTAAATATACAATATAGTAACCTGACATGCCACATGGATTTATAGACACAAGTCCATCTGGGAAACAGTCCATGAAAACGGTTTTAACTTTCAAAAAAAGACATAGAAGTTGATTGGGTGAACCATCTGTCTGTCATTGTTGTTTTCAAGTAGCTTTTGCTGTCACACCTAAATAACGACCGTAGCTATTAGTACGACACTGAATGGTAAATTGGTCACAGACGCCATTATTTGAAACCTCTCCAGACTGATTATCATGGCAAAGTCAAACTGAAGCTTGCAAGATCATTATGGTTTCACTAGGCTAACTATATAGACTAGAGGAGTCCATACTGTATTTCTTAAGCAGGTAATTAATTGATGCTGGTGGCCTAGTGTGGCATGTAGTGGTAGAAAGTCATATCAAACCACTTAGCCAATTAGAAAAGATAAAACAAAACATAAGTAATAGGCCTACAGAAACATGTTGCTATTAAGCAATTCAATAAAATTAAATAAAGTCTCAAAATGATATAGCTTACATTTATACAAAATACTAACTCTACGGCATTTCTGCCAGTCCATCAAACTTTAATCTATAGGCTACTAATTTGGGATTTGGGAACAATTGAATATGCCCCTCTATGATACAAATAACAAATGCTACAAACTGTGTTTTCCAAACCTTGTTCCTTTGGGATTTTGGATCGCTCAAGTAAAACAGGTATTTGGTTAAGGCTATGTTTAAAGCGAACACGTCCAATTGAACCCAGGCTATTATGTTTAGTTGTTATTTTTTTGCATGGTGCCACGTACATAGCGGTCGTAACTTTGATGGGCCATTCGGGAAATCTGCCTATTCTCAGGATGGGCAGTCCAACCATGTTTTACACAGTATCATACCTTTCTGCTTACGTCGCTGATCTCAAAATAACACCAAAATAACATGCATTTTCCTTTTGCATCAAGTCAGCCTCTGCATGCTAGTTTGCATCCATTTTCAAAATGATGATATGTAACGGAGTCGACGAGGAAAACAGAGTTGTCTATCTGCCTGAACACTGAAATCTCAACCGAGCTGTTAAGGAGACAAAAATAGACGGGCAACAAGCCGGCTTCACGCAATGCAAAGTAAATAAAGAGCTCTACAGCTGCTTCTTCCCGGTTGGCGTGGTTTTTATAACGCGTTGCACTTCTCAAGCGAAATTGACAGGATACCTAAATCTCATTATCTGACAGTCATTTTTATTATGGGTGTTGCGCTTGCATGCTGCAAATACACGCAAGTTGTCATGCACGCAGGGCATGAAGATTATTTATGAATAATCGCAGGCTTTTGCGGTTATCGCACGCCACATTGCGGTTTTGATTGCAATGCGGTTAATCATGCAGCCCTAGTTCTCAGCAGGGGTGGAGGGTGATTGTAGATGGAGGTAGATGTTTAGAATTTTTTCCTGGAAGTCCAGAAATTAATTGCACAAATCAGGCGTGGGGTCAGGGTGGGAGTTATCAGAAGATTCGAGTAGGTGTTTTACTGTTGAAAAAATTACTTTGGGTTGGGCGTTGGGTTTTTATCAGTTTATAATGTCAGCGTAGTAGGAAGATTAATATTTTCTATACGCTTCTGTACCTCATGTAGACCCAATGCATGAACCAAATACAGTATGTGTGCCTAATAATGTGGTGTGTGCTTGTTGTTTTCTAGAGCGCCAGTCAGAGCTACCCACTCAGAGCAAGGCCAGCTTTCCAAGCATTCTGAACGACCCAGATCCTGACTCATCAAACTCTGGCTTTGACAGTTCAGTAGCCAATCAGATCACAGAGTCTCTGGTTACAGGCCCATGCCCTCCACTGGAGAGTAAGTGACATACAGCATGTCCTGCCATTACACGACACAAGGTTGTGCGCCTTCATAATTGAATTAAATCACTCTTTAATTGTAAATCTTTTAATTGACCTGCAAACAGGATGCATAATTTCAGTTCCATTAAATTCTGTGAAATTCTAATATATCTTGTGTGAATCACAAGTTTTAGAATATGGGGAGGGAGAGGACAAGCCCAAAGACTAGTTCACCAGGTGAAAGACACATTTCACAATGTTTGCATTTGTTGTGCATGTAATGCACACCTAATTAATAAAGTCCTGAATGTGTAATTTATTTCAAAAGGAGATTTGCCTTACACCCATAGCAAGACAGTCATATATAAAATGTATTCTAATATATAGTATATTCTAACTTCACCTAGTGGACCTTGTGTAAACATGCATGTTCATGCTCTTACCATCCAGGACCAATCCCCATATCCTCACACCCACTTCCATGCACTTTTCAAAACCATAGGCAGAGATGGTAAAAATGCAGTGTGTTCCTCTCTTAGCCCATTAAGACCTAAGAAGCCCTCTAAAACGCCTTCTAAAATCTAAGGCATTTTTTGAAAAAGACTTGCTAAAACCTGAGTTAAAAAAAAAAAACTTGACAGAATTGTCAATGTACACTACAGGGATTTTTCTCAACCCCTGTAGCAGACAAAAAATAATTTAACAGTTAACTTTGGCTTTCATTGAAAATGATTTGTCTTTGCCCAAATTGTAATAATCATTACACCAATCATCAATACACAATTTCTACACATATTAGGCCTACAGCAGTATTATATTAGTCTAGTTATCCATGTTTTTATGTATCGTCGTCATAATCGGAATCGTCATTTATGATTATTATTACTACAGCCAGAGTTTGCCTCCAGCATGGGGGATAATGGATATTTCCCCGTTTTCCAGTCACCATGAAATTGGGTAAACTCGCTGTAATCACCTTCAAACATACTGTATTTCTCTCACCCAGAGAGCCTTGGTTAGTGTCAACAGTCACATCATAATCTGAATCTTCATTGTTCTAGGCTAGTCTACGTAGACTAGCCCATTGTCACAATCCTCTCAGATTTTCCTCTCCAGCCTTTAGCTTTGGACATTTTTTTCCCCGTCTTAAAAAGAAAAGCACATATACAGTACACCCGGTCTTAAAGGGAAAAGCACGTATGCATTGCACCCGGTCTTAAAGGAAAAAGCATGTATACATTGCACCTGGTCTTAAAGGGAGATGCACACAGACGTTTCATCCGGTCTCAATGGTTTAAGCAATCTTCTCTGTCTCTCTGTCCCACCCCCTCCCAGGCCACTTCCGTCCAGAGTTCATCCGACCCCCCCCTCCTCTCCACGTGTGTGAGGATGAACTGGCATGGCTGAACCCCACAGAGCCGGACCACAGCATCCAGTGGGACCGGTCCATGTGTGTGAAGAACAGCACAGGCATGGAGATCAAGCGCCTCACAGCCAAGGCCTTCAAGAGCCCCTTGTCTGCCCAGCAGCAGTCACAGGTCTGTCTGTCTGTCTGTCTGTCTGTCTGTCTGTCTGTCTGTCTGTCTGTCTGTCTGTCTGTCTGTCTGCATCTGGCAATTCTGTACATTTATTTTAGTGGCTGCTAGTTTTTGGAAAGCTCTATATAAATGCAGTCCATTTACCATATGATGTACATTTATTTTATTTCCCTCCATATCTCCATGTGAAATTCAGCATCTGTTTTCTAGTGCCTGTCCACCTTATTCCTGAGTATGGTTGGGTACCGAACTCGGTACTTTTAAGTGTACCGACCGAATTTCAGATTTTGGTACCTTACAGCGCGTAAAGAGAAACGCGAGAGAGATTACATCATACCTGCACAGCCTGCAGCTTGTTCAATGTTCAACACACAACATTTGTGAGATGGCGAGAGAAACAAAGCACACATGCAGGCGTCTTTTAAAAAAGTGACAATTTAAATACTCTATACTATATGCAATATATTAATTTACTACATCGCGTGTAGAACATGGCGTGATACAGCGAGGATATTCTATTTATCGCCCACCCCTAGCAGCAATATTACATCCTTGTTTAGTATTTAACCCTGTAGGCAACAACTACAATTAATGTCACTATTAAAAGTGTGCCATGCTAATGTAAGCTACTTTATGCCTGCGTCGGAGAACGTAGTTGAAATTCATACAGTGTAGGCTACTGTAGCAACAGGGTATGGGTCAACCAGGAAAACTGGAGGAGGCAGAGTTCAATTATGCTTTAATTAGGCCATAGACTAAAACAGAACTCCTAAAACACATTGTTTCTAAAGGCAGGCAGTTTTTTTTCCATAGGCAACATATATTTACTGTAATTGTTGTACATTTAAATGAAAAGAACACTCCAGACGTGCATAAGTTTTCAACTGAATTATCTTTACTTTTACTGCAAATACAGAAACACAAGCACATTAGTACAGCGCAGCTGATCACTACAGGCGATGTCTATTGAGTGACGTATGCTGTACATGTTCACGCTTACTTGTGTACTTGCATTAAAACAATAAAATGCTCTTATCTATTTTCCTTAAATGCACTGGGGTGGGTGGGTGTCCACACATGAGAATGAGAGGTGTCCCACATAATGTTATTACAGAGGGTTATTACAGATTACACTTATGAGAGTAAAGTACCGACAAAAGGTATCGTTAGGTACTGGTACCAAATTCAAGGTACCAGTATCAATTCCGGTATCGATTCAAATGTGAACAGTACAAAACCTTATTCCTGAGCGACCTTACTGTATGTTTGCTGCCATGACCGGAAGTTCACTTCCGGTCAATGCTGACCACACAGAGAGGAATGATAAGGTCAATCTGTGCCATGGTTGGCTGTACCAACAATGCAAACAAGTTACATGCTTTGTTTTTCTTTACAATCTTATACACAATAATTCAGGCATAGTGCACTTGTAAATTGCAAATATGGTGCCTGACATTTAATGCCAGTGATATGATATGCCCTAGATTAGGTCCCCTTGACTGGATAGCCTACGAATGGTGTGTATTTTCTTTTACGATTTTGACAGCTCGGTCAATTGGTATATTCTCAGACACCTTGTTTGATAGTAAACTATTTTAAGTGTCGTGTTTTATTTACTCATAAACCACTATCTCTGCAAATAAGAGGACCCAATAGGTCTATATACTGGGGATCGAATCGAGGGTATTGCACTGATTGTGGGAGGATGTATTCAACAAAAAACTATTTATCATATTAACTTAATTTAGGATTCACAGAAGAACAAAATACATGGGTATTTCTTCATACTAGGTCTGAAACGATATATCGACAAACTCTAACTCGATTACAAAAATGATCGATGCAAATTGCTTGCATCGAAGCTTCGTTTATTGTATATATTAACTGTGCAATGTGTTTGTGTAGGCCTACTGCCGCACACGCGCATGCTGTGGACATTAAGAAAGCAGGGAGTTGTGCATATAAACATGTTTAAACCATATGTTTATGATTTAAACTTGTCAAAGTAGACGCGCTACACGTTTGATCGTGCGATTCTTCAGATCATTTTAACATCAAAGTAATTACCTAATTCAGATTTACCAGCATGTAAACAAAGGTGACGAGAAGTGTCTCATACTTTTTGAAGTCTGAAGCGGTCATTAAGGCTACGTTCAGACTGCGATCCTTAATGCTCAATTCCGATATAGTGCTCAAATCCGATTTTTGTTTTGCTGTTCACATTACCTGTTAAATGTGGCATGTATCAGATTCTAGTGTGAACTGATCACGGCATGCGCAAACGAACAAGACGTCACATGCGGCGCAGCGCGCTGTGTCGAATGTAGGATAGTAAACATTGACTGAGAGACTGAAAGTCAGCCTTACAGTCATTTTACAAGTTGACGTGAGGTGGAAGCCTAGGAATTTGTACAGAAGAAAGCCAAATAGCCGACTGTTGTAGGCTACTAAAGCCTGTTAAACACTCACATTGAATATTTCCTCCGCCAGACATTATGCAAATTGCCCGCAGACTGCCAGTGGATTTCATCTGCCCGTATCTGTAGCGCATTCTTTCTGCGTTGATCGTGGGCATTGATACATTCAGCAAGTCAGACATGGGGCGATTTGAGGAGGGGGTTATAAACCATGCAAAAGGGTTTCTTTTAATTTATTTGTGTATTTCTTTTTAATCAAAACTTTAGTTTTGATGGCAAGAACTCTGTTTGTAGCCTACCTGAATATTCCAACAGTCCTAATTGCGCTTAAATGCACCAAATTGGTTTAGTTTTGACATATATATTGTACACAATTTAGGCAATACAAATTTAGATTTTTTTTTTGTCATCATATGACATTTATTATTTTGTTTTGTACTATTGCTATTATAATATTACTATAGAAAAATAAATTATTAGATTCATCAATGAATCGTTGGAATAATCTGTCGATTATTCGATTATTAAAATAATCAATAGCTCTACTGTACTGGTACCCGTACAGCATACTGTATAGCTCTGCCTCAGCTTTCAAACATGCATATTTACTATGGTAGCCTACAGTCTCCAATGTTTACAGAGAAAATGTGGATAACTTTGTTTATATTGTGTAAATAATTATACGCCTCTGCTTTTATTAAGATCCACTCCACACCTTCAGGGAAAAAATACTACTTAACAGCTGACAATCTACGCATCCTGTCAGTTTAGCACAGGGCTAATGCAGTCCACACAACGTTTTAAATGTTGCAAACTACTTAAAAAATATATAACAAAACGCTGTTAAATCACTGTACTGTACCACTGCTAATGTAGGTTAATAACAGACAGTTGGATGTAAACACTCTAACCAGAAACAAAGCACCGTTGTTGTTATTGCAGCGCTATGAATCATGGGAAAGATCTCAGATCAAGCATAAACTTGATATATTCAGTCAGACTGGACCCTGACTGTCCCGTATCTCCTCTTGTAGCTCCTGTGTGAGTTGGAGAAGGACCCCAAACTGGTGTATCACATTGGCCTGACGCCCGCCAAGCTGCCTGACTTGGTGGAGAACAACCCTTTGGTAGCCATCGAGATGCTGCTGAAGCTGATGCAGAGCAGCCAGATCACGGAGTACTTTTCTGTGCTGGTCAACATGGACATGTCCCTACACTCCATGGAGGTGGTCAACAGGTGAGGCAGTCCTTCTGCGCCCTACCTCTGCATAATAGGGATGGAAGGATACTCAGGACCACTGTGTGTGTCCTAGGTTGACTACAGCCGTTGACCTTCCACCAGAGTTCATTCATCTGTACATCTCTAACTGCATCTCCACCTGTGAGCAGATCAAAGACAAATACATGCAGGTATGGGCATGAGAACGCATGCTAGTGACTACCTGACAAAGGCTTAATTTAAAAACGTAGTGTGTACTTCTGACCACTGGGAGGCACCTTGAGACAAGCACTTTAGATTACATTTCAATCCAAGAACAATTTTCTAACTTTAAAACTATTGGCAATGATACAAGATTTTGCACACAGTTCCTTTAACTGAGTAGCACATAAAGCAGTGGGCTAATCATGTACCCAAACAAATATTTAACATTTAAGATTTGCTGAAAATAATTTCTTAAATTAATTGTATTTGTTTGTAGGCAAAATTATAATTGTGCATGCATTTTACCGTATCCAAAACAAGAGGTTGAAACCAGGTCTTAGTATCTTTAGTTGTTGTTTCTCTACCGCATATACATTTACACAACCGTTCAAATGTTTGGAGAAACATCAAATTGATCAGAAATATAGCGTAGACTGGTTTAATGTTCTTGGAACGTGTAAAGCAAATACAGAGATTTACTTGGAAATACTTTATCATGTCAGAAATCCATTCCTTTAAACATGTGAAAACATTTAACTATGTAGTATTCTAGAGTTAGACTGTTAAACTGTATTTTAACATTTCTGTTTCTCTGGGACTATATATGTAGATGGTCCCCCAATTTGCATACCCCTTCCCGTAACAACACGAGGATATAAAAGCGTAGAGAGCGGTTGAATCAGATCAGTATTTATCCTGCTCCAATGCAAGTTATTAGCCTACTAAATTTACTGTCCTTCAACAGCCTACAGTTCCATATCTAAATCAATTACTGTCCTTGAACCGCCTGCAGTCTGATAGTTATGCCTTCATTGCAGAAATAAACACACTGTGGTTGAGTCAGTGTGCATTATTTGAAAGCTATTGGTTTAGTAGCCTTTCTGCTAACACCCGGCTGCCAAATCCAGTCGTCATTCTCGTGTTCAAATCAGCATACAAATAATCCAACTGTCTTTATGTAGTCTAATCCTTTTGCCAAAAGAAAATATAAACCACATATCCAAATGAAAAAATTTGTAGGCTATGGCAAGCCGTTTTGACATTTATTCTCCAAGATTTACTGATGTCTATTTATTAGATACTAGCATCTATTTATTAGATGCTAGTATCTATTCCATTTGATACTAGTATCTATTCGACATAAAATATCTTGAAACCAATAAGCACTAGTAACATTGAAAACAGGCTATTTGTTAGCTGCTAATATTTGGCTATGTGGATCTCGCAGCCTTTTATTAATTTATTTCCAAAAATGTATATTTCTGAATGATTTCTTCACACATGCTGTGTGGGCTTGGCCAAGTTGCAGCAAATTATTTAGTCAGTTGCAGCTTGTGTTCGCTGTGCAGCTAGCAGCGATTAGCATAAATGCTACATTTGGCCAAAATTATACCTTTAAAAAAATAAAATAAACACTATATGGCTGTTTTAGAGATATTGTGTCTTACATCTGAGTAGTTGTGTGCAGTGGTAGCTGTAAAGTAAATGACGGGAGGATTCTGTATGCTACATTATGTGGCTTTGTTGAGCACAAAGTTGTGATTGATCAACCTAGCTACCGTAGCCTAGCTTATTCAGCTCGGCACTTTTCAAACGTGATCCTGCCCATGCTGTGCTCTCACATTTTTATCTACATGAATGCAAAAAATGGTACCGGTAGTATTGCACACAGTGTGCACACAGTGTGCACTCAGAATTTTTTTTTAATATTTTGAACTAAAATATGATATGAATGTGCTACTGCACAGGAGTGGCCCTGACCAGGAAAGCATGCTAGCTGTCCTGCCAGACCAGGAAAGCATGCTAGCTGTCCTGCATCATGCTTTGCTCAGTTTGAAGATATCTCCAAATGTATTCTTACTAGTTCTTATTCAAGTTGAAGATATCTCCAATGTAATGGGTACTAGTTTTTATTCAGATTTTAGATATCTATTATTGGCTTCTGACTAGTAACTATTGGAATAGTTACTAGTAAGCATTATTAGATACTAGTATCTATTATTTAGATACTAGTATATATTCCATTAGGTACTAGTATCTAATTGAATAGTTACTAGTACATATTCTTTAGATACTAGTATATATTTGAATAGTTACTAGTATCTATTTGAATAGATACTAGTAACATTTTATTTCTTACTAGTACCTATTTATATTTTACATGTCATTGATAATGTATGGTAAAAATGACTACTTATAGTTAAATTTAAAATGTTACTAGTAAAATGAGAATAGATACTAATAACTATTATATTAGATACTAGTATCTAAAGAATAGCTACTAGTAACTATTGCAATAGATACTAGTAACTAATGGAATATATACTAGTATCTAAAAATATATACTAGTCACTATTGGAGTAGTTACTAGTCACTATTGGAATAGTTACTAGTCAGAAGCAAATAGTAGCTATCTTGGCGGCAGAGGCCCATAGAATTAAATTGCAAAAATTAGCAATTTGTTACTAGTATCTAAACAATAGTTACTAGTATCTACTGGAATAGATACTAGTATCTAAATAAACAATACTAGTAACTATTGGAATAGATACTATTAACTATTGGAATAGATAATAGTATCTAAAGAATATATACTACTAGTAACTAATGCAATAGATACTAGTATCTATTCTTTAGATAATGGTATCTAATAAATAGATACTAGTAAGTCTTGGAGAATAAATGTCAAAATGGCTTGCCATAGCTAGATTTACTTGACAAGAACAGCATCTCACTGCATCTGCAGGTGTTATGCCAAAAAGTTATCTGCTAAAAAGTAGTCTGTTGTAAACTGATTTCTGCCAACGAAAGCACGCACAGCCTTATATTATAACCAATATAATAATTTTTACCTATTATTGTATCTATTTAAAGTGAAAACGCAACTCATATAATGCATGTGTACATTTTCCAATCAATGTTTGGCTGAGAATAACTTTTTGGCACAACACAGCGGTATGGAGTTTACCGTAGAACACGCGATGGGTGTGGTTACAGCCTTCTGCTGACACACACCCAGCTCTTGAGAACAGATAATGCTGGTTATATTTTCATGCTTTTTAAACTTAATTTTATATACTTTTTTATTCATTCAAATTTTGCTGGGTGGTTAATATTACCCTTTTCTGTGGTGTGACAAACTTAAAAACACACATTTATGTCTGCTTTACAAAATCTTTAATGAGCTGTAAAGTCAGATTTGTATTTTTAATCTATGTATGGAACATATTTTTTAACAACCAATAACTGCTGTGTTATCTAATAAAAGTTTATAATTTTTAAAAGGCAATTTGATAATTAGAAAACCCTTGTATTGATGTTAGCACATCTGACAACTATAGCTTTGTTGTTGTGAGCGGTGTTCTCCACTTTGTTTATGTTCCTGTTTGTTTATGGAGCAGATTTATTTTTTCAGCACACAGAATGGTAAGATAGCAAAATGTGAGGAGATACTTGGTGAAGTTGACAAACTGTATATTAGAAATATCTTCCAAAAGTTGACTATAACTTTTAAGTAAACTTGATAACATTTTTAAAGTACCCCTATCTTTTTAATGGTAGTGTCATTTACAGCATTTAGCAAACTCATTTATCCAAAGCAACTTGTCACTGGCTAAATGGGTAATAAAATTAATAGCAAACAACCTACTGTTCTATGGATGTCATGTGGACAAGCTTTGTTTTGGTGGTAGTGTATGATATGCATATCATTAAGTAATTTACGTGCTTTCTAACCATGAACTGTCTACTTCCATTTGACCCAGAACCGCCTGGTTCGACTGGTTTGCGTCTTCCTCCAGTCATTGATCCGCAACAAGATCATCAACGTCCAGGACCTCTTCATCGAGGTCCAGGCTTTCTGCATCGAGTTTAGCCGCATCCGTGAGGCTGCAGGCCTCTTCAGGCTGCTCAAGACCCTGGACACGGGAGAAACCCCCACTGAGGCAAAGCCCGCCAAATAACACTATCCAACACAGGAGAAATCCTATAGATGCCTGCAGTACAGCCCTGTGATACCACTGGACAATACAGCCCAGTGACCCCACTGGACTCTACAGTCTAAACAGGTCAACATGCTGTGAAAGCCTGTAGAGCCACATTTCAGGATTGTGACAAATATTTAAATGATACGGTCTTCAGTCTCAAAACCTCCCGGTCTGCACCTCTGGACATTATTTCTTCAAACCAGTGTGTTTATTGGTTAGTGGAGTGGTTGTCAAGGTGTATTTCATTAAACTACGCTAAGACGGTTGAAGTGAGTCATCCAGTTTGCCTGCTTGTGAATTTCTTGCTGGTTTGTGTTAGTGGTTTCTAGTCACATGCCCCCAGGAGCACTATAGGGCGCTGTTAGGTTTGGTTCCTATAATGTAATACAGCCACATCTGGGCTGACTGGTGAACTGAAATGGTATCTGAATTAATACTATATGATGGTAAATCATCATTAAAGGGCATTTATTGATTTGATTGAGTTGTCTGCAAACAAACAACGTAACAAGAAAACATTTTCTAACATACAAAGATTTTAATATGCAAACCAATCAGGATGCGCAGGTTGTTACAATAATCATTTTATTATGCACATATTTGGCACATTACTGATTTGAAATGTATATTTAATAAAAAAAAATATATGCCAAAATCTTCTGGCTAAATGTACTACTTATAAATTGATCCAGGTTTATGGCTTATCCACTGGTCTGAACTGTACCGTATATGTTGTTGTTTGTGCTAATGTCATCAGTGTCTCATTGAAACCTTGTTTGCAGCTACCCTCATAAATTTGACTTGTGGAGTGTTCTCCCAGACACTGGTGAGGTTGAGGTGTTCACTCTACGCTCTCTTCATGCCTCTGGCCATAAGGCAGGCAAACACAGTCATCACCATTTTAGGTTTCACCTCCACCAGATCTTCAGGTAAGGCATATACCCGTGCACCAATCTTCCTCGCCATGGATATGGCGTATCTGGGGAAAGAATGCACAGTAGTGGTCTAGCAATCACTGCACTATTTGTATGTTATCTGATTGAATTAAAAATGTAAAGCTGAAATACAGACTCATAATGGTAGGCAACATTTATATAGCACTTTTCTAACCTATTGGCCGCTCTAAGCACTGCACGTGATTCCTCACGTTAACACATTCACACACCGATAGTGGTGTCAGTCATGCATGTTGCCAACTAACCACTAGGATTCATAATTATGTAAGAATTACATACTTTGCGTTGTTGAGTTTTTCTTCGTCTGTCAGATCCTCTGTCTTCAACAGGTCATATCGGATGGACCCTGGCTGGATGGCATCAATCAGGTCCAGAACTGGGATACTGCTGCTTATTGATCCATCCTACACATAATAGTGATTATATGACAAAAATGCATCATATTGTCCTAGGAGAATTGCACAGACTTATTGCAACACTTCATATTTCATGCTTAAATACACCAAGCTTCCTTACTTCAATTTAAATACCCACACTGATGCTTGTGTTGGGAGGGAAATTACACTTTGTGTTATGATATTCATAATTTAAAAAATGTATATAATTCCATTATATTGCTTTCCTAAAGCTTCCAACGGGCACTGCTTTGAACTTAAGAGACCAATTATGCCCCTCTTCCACATGTTGACACAGTTCCTTGAGATCTTAATTAATTTTATGACATGCTTACGCTTGTGAAAATATGGTGAATTTGGGTAATCTGGGATATTGGCTAATTTGGGACTCCTAAAGTCCAGTCTGTTTTTTTTTTTTTGTTTATTTTTTGTTTGTTTTCCTGTTCAAAAAAAATCTGGTTAAAAATACTTGTATTCTAAGTTTAGCATAGATGTGTGACTTAAATCATATAACATCTTGGAAGTTATGTCAAAAGAGACAGACAGGACAAATGTCAATTAGAAATTACCCCTGAGAATTGCATTTCATGGTCCGTGATATAGAATTCTGACAGGATTAATGTTAAGGATATAAATCTGCCATAAATAAAACAATGTTCCTAATTTTGATCCATGCAACCAACAAATTGTGCATTTAAGTGTTCAAATTGTGTTTTAGTTTATATAAATAAAAAATGTAAATGTTCTGTTGTCCCGCTTTATCAGAATATGATTAATGTGGGACCGCATGTTTGATAATCGTCATTTAAATTAATTAAATTTGGAAAGTTGATTAAATTTAAGAAGTTGCAAAAATAGTTTGGTCGCATGATATATTTATTGTGTTGATATAATGTGTCTATTGGTTTGGATTGACGCTGTTCCGGCTATTTTAATGTGCTCCGTAATCCTGGTACAGAGCCCGAGCATGCATGTTCGCCAGGTAAATTAGGTTAGGGCATGCATCTACACATAATATTGATCCTTTTCACACACAAAACCAAACCTTAAGTCCATCTACCAGTTTCCAAATCACTCATTACAAACCCAGTCAATATATGGTGCTACATGTGTAGAAACAAATCCACATCAGTGGAAGCTGTAAATCAGTTTTGAATGGCGCAGCCATATCACAGTTTGAACAAGTCCAAATGTCATTGTAGTTACATTTTATTCATGGAAATTTGTCTGAAATGACATGCTATCAAACCTTCTAATAAAGACATACAGTCTCTTACCTTGAAGCTGGAGACAGGGGGCTTACCAGCCTCTCTGAGCGTGTCATTGACCCAGGACAAAATAGTATCATCAGTCACTTTCTGACCATCACCCAGGTCCTCCAAGATTTTCAAGGTGTACCTAAGAACACAAAAAGGCATTCCAGTGTTGGTAGTCAGAACACTACACAACATTCCACAGTATTGGTAGCCTTGCGAGACCATCCTGATCTCGCAAGCTTCAGTTTAATTTCACCACGAGAATCAATCTGGAAGTCAATAAATTATTTAGAATGTGTCCAAGTAGCAACTGAACTTTCCAGTCAGCATTGTATTGATACATATATGGGTGTGGTTTTTGTGTGCTGACAGTGAAATGGATTATCCAATTAACTACCAAGTATTTTTTGAAAGTGCTTGCCTTTTAAACAGTTGGAATGCATGCCTCCCCAGATGGAATTGAGACTAACAATACATCTGGCATGTCAGGTTACATTATGGGTAGAGGTCAGCAGAACAAGTTGTGCTCCCTACAGCTCCAGATACCTTCTCATGAGTTGCCAGAGCAGGGCCAATGTGAGGGTTCTTTTCCCTTCGTAGAGGTCCTGACCTGCGATGCCCACCAGTGAGAACTTAGCCTCTTTCCTGCCCAGCTCCACTGCATAGTTGCAGTTCTCCAGCTAAAACATGCAGGGGCAACAGGCGTCTTTTAAGGCCACATTAACTTCCATTACATTTGCTGTATTTAGTACAGAACAATAGAGTACCTTCTTCATGTTGCTGCTGAGCTTGGGGTACGGAGGCTTGTTAACTTTGTCCCAGTCTACTGGAACCCCAATCTTCTCATACAGCTGGAAGATGACCATGGCATCATCTATGTCCCTGCACACACACATACATACACACACACACAATGGTGCCATTACTCATGGGGATAAAATCTGAAATATTTTCCATTTTGGTTTTATATAATTATGCTACTTTGATAACTACCTAGATCATAGAGAACATTGTGTGTAAAATCTTGTGTCTTGTGAATCAAATCAATGCAATATCATGGCAGGGTATTTCCAAATGTACTCTATTCATACTCGATACATATTCATGCAGAATTCCAATTGAAAAAACATGAAATCCTCAAAAGCATAGCATTCAGCGACGTGTGAAGGCCTCTGGTGCACAAAAGGGTGATGCATGCTGTTTGGGTTATCATGACACCTTGTGGCCAAAATAGATCTGCTAGCTAGCATTACTAGCTGCTGTACTTACGCATAGAGGTGGTTGACCCGAGGTTGAACCCCCAGTGAGTTCATCCAGTTCCTGAAAGTACGTTCCTCTCTGGTTTCACCTGGGAGATAAACACAACCAATCACAATCGGAGCATGCTTGCTCTTCCATCAACATTCTGACTGGACCACATTCTCTGTTCAGCTCCCCCTGCAGCTCTCATAGGCTCACACTGTTTTCTAGCCCTCCCCCTCAATAGCCTCATTGGACAGTGTTTCAAACAGTGATCTGTCATTCCTGATGCTCCCTCACCTTCAATAGAACTCCAGTCGATCTCCTGGTTCTCTGGTTTCTTCAGTGCTGGGTACTTGTTGAAGAGGTTAGCAATATAAGCCAGGTTGAGTTTGGGGTTGCCCCGGACAACATCTGTGGCTGTGACAAATTGCCTGCATCCCAAGCGGTCGGCCTGCTCAAGCATGCATTCTGCTCTATTCAGGTCCTCTTTCTCCTGTAGACGTATAGAGGACAGGCATGTCATGTTGGCAAGGTATCCATTCTTCCATTTTGCAGCGTTCTAATGATACTAATGTTACTTGTTTAGTATTCATTCATTCATTTGCATTCACTTTACATTATAGTGACTCCCAACCACTCATTTGCTCCCAGGTTCATAGCTCATGGTTGAAACAGACGTGTACATCAGCATGTGCATGGCAGGAGGCAGCTAGGCTGTCTTTTCTATATAGGCAGGATTTATATATGAGCCCCCTGGTAAGCCTGCTAATAAGGCTCGTTACATGTAAGCTAGCTGTTTGTTTTGCATTGTAACAATGAAAGAACAATCTCATCAGATCACAGTGAAAGGACAAGTTGAGAAGATGCACCTACCCTGAGACCAGACATATCGATGGCAATGGGGGGTACCCCTTCCTCATCTCCCTTTGGTGCCACCTGGTTTAAAATGCTATAGTATGCCTTGGAGTCCTGGAATACTTAACATGTTTAGTCTCCATCTTGTGAACAGCTATGCGATTAACTTACTAAAACCCTTTACTGTATATAGCTTCATTACCTAACAGGTCTACATCCCAGTGTAAGTGTTGGAATATGCTTTTTGGTCACTGTTGTTATTTCAACATTTATCAACATGTATCAACTCATGTCACACATACATGTGACCAAGAAATCATATAAAGATATGTAGCCAAAAAACACTTAATTTAGTGTTGAAGTGTTCATGAAATACATCACCCAAACTCAATATTGCTATCTCAAAATATTAGTGTATGGATGTATATTGACAGGTATGGAAGCTATACACTCTAAAGTTTTACTTCAATGTCAAGGTGATTCATGGTGTCATGCTAGTGTTCACCTTGATATCAGAGCTGAAGTTGTTTATCTTGGGGCATCCAGAAGCTTCAAGGTGATAGTTGGCCCAACGCAGCAGCAGTTCCTCTGGGGAGAGTTTCATCAAGTCCTCCAGACTCTCCCCGTCACGCAGCAAGGCAATCAGAGCTATGCAGAAAGACTCAATTCACTACTTAAAAATATTATCATTTTACTTTACACTTTCCTAGGCTAAAATTTCTACTCACAACATATATCCTTAGCCTATCTCTAGATATAAGGCTACATGGTGAAAATAACCTTTTTCTATCTTTCAAGGAATATGATACAGTATATTGATATCTGATCAGATGTTGTATTGATTGCTTTTTAGATTAACCATTGGTATTTTTATGAAAACAAAATGCTTTTTTCTACTTTACACTTGTACAATATACACTTAAAAGTGTAATCAAGTAGCAAGCTACAATATCTAAACTTTTTTAGCTTTTACTTTTGAATTTAATTATTGTGATTTTATTACTTTTTCCACCCCAGAAAAATCTGAAATGTACTATATTCCAGCTAAACTTCCAGAACAACACATACATGTATGATTAAAACTGGTGCCATGTGCAGCTGTCAAGTCATGTTTAAAACCATTGTGTTTATAGATAACGCACACACACACACACACGCACACACACACACATGCACACCTTCGTTCCTGGTGATTTCAATGTCAGCAAACAGGCCGATCTTGATGACCTGCCACAGCAGTCCTAGGACCAGGTGCTGCCTGCCCTCTTTCAGGTCCTCAGCTCCAATGTTTACCACACGACAGCCGATGGCTGAGGCTGAGTTAAGAGCGAGGTTCAGGTTTTCCTGATAGGGCGCCAAGCATTTCACGCATTTATTATCTCTCAATATATAATTACAGTATAGTTAACCTGTGTAAGAGTCACAGAGACAATAGCAGACAGAACCTTAACCACTCATCTACTCATCTTAATTAATTGTTTAATCCCTATGTTTTGAGTTCATGTGGCTGATTAGACTTTGTATCAGATGTGAGCGTTTGCACACTTAGTATATGACATTTTTGCATTATAACTTCAAACTGACATTCTAATCTGCCAAATACAGATGTTCTCCTGTCTTGTTTCACCTGTCTAGTTTACAAACTAGACAGGTGAAAGGATTACCACTCGTGTTGACATGCCCTGTTTCTTTACTCTCACATCTGAGAGTAAGGATGTGTTCTGTGTGCATTTGACGTTTTTTTTATGTTAAGTGAAGCTATAACAGCAATTAATCAAACGACTTACCTGGATAGTAAAAGGTGTGAGTTTTTTTATGTTTATTGTTCTCTCATCAATGGTGTCAGGGACTGATAGGTTGATCATCTTACTGACAAGAGAGAGAGAAAAGTCCATTAGCGCCTATTAAAAGTGTTTTTCTTAGGTGTACAATCTATTTGCCCCCCCGACTCATGAGCCTCTTATGAATTAAAAAATACACTCCCCATGGACAGTAAAACATTGTTTGTTCAAAAATGCTGCTTAGATTGTCTCACTTGTAGAACTGCGTGGTAATTGGACCGTGGGCAATTCTCTGACTTTAAAGTTTGATTAACCCATTTTAGAGACTGTTTTGTGCATATTTATATCAGTTCCCTGGTCTGGTTGTTGTTACACTTCTTTCAGATCAGGTCTAATCGTATTACAGTACATTAGAATACATTTAGTGTACCATAAAATGATGCCGTCGCCCACAGCAGTGAAGAGGTCATTGGTGTTGGGGTCCATGGGGAGGAGATGCTTGCAGTCTGGGTCCTTCTCTAAGGCCTTGTTCACCCAATTCACAAATGCCACCTTCTCCTCCTCTGTGAATGAGATTTGCACATATTGCTACATACTATTTACTGTATGTATGTCTTGTACCATCTATCTACATTTGTCAACACCCATTTATGTCTTCATATCAGTGTTTTCCACTAGGAAGTTTTTATTTTGCTACATAAGGCCTTGTGTCCACATAGCGCTTTTTTCTGAGGGCCAGCGTATTTTTTTCATTTGTTCCAGACGAGGCTAGAGCGTATGCGGCTGCATGCAGCAGTCCAGAGAAAAGGCGATTCACTCAGCATCTTTTTTCAAAGTGCTCTGCCTTTTTTGTGCAGCCAATCTGAGCTCTTCTAGTTAAAAATATTGGAACTTTTCATAAAGGCGCTGATGTCACTACAGCTTTTTTTCAGGCAACCAATCGGATGGGGTAGAACTTGTCATCACTGTGGTAACCACCAAGAAAACTATTCAAGTCAAGAGTAGTCTCAGACTCTTTCATCCATTTCCACTACGTCACATATGCAACTCTGTGCTGAAAGTCAGAGTCCTGTTGTTTAGTTTTCCAACTAATTCCTCAATGTAAGTTTAACGTCCAACTTGATCATTGAGTTACTTATTTAGTAGTCATGCATGTCAATCAAAATACCTCTCTTGTCAAGTAGGCGGTTACTGATGCAGTTAGCCAGCGCTGTCCCCAAGACTTCTCTACGAGACTAAGTAAAGAGGACAAGATAATTTTGGCTACCTATCTGTCTACCGTGGGCTGTACATTGACTTGTCACACAATTAATATAATGTGGAAATACAAATTAATTTTCATTAGCAGAGTGTTCACACTGAATGTTGCTATGCTTTTATCACCGTACACAAGCTTGATTTTAGCTTGTTTAGCGGTGGTTATATTGTCATTCCAGATAATGTCAAAGAAGCACAACCTGTGCAGAGTGCTTTTTAATAAAGCACTGGGATGAAGCGCCCTGCCCACCACCCTGCCAACGCTAAACTGCCAGAAATAAGCACTATGTGGACACAGGGCTTAAGATATAATTTTGCTATACAAATGCATAGGCTGGCCAAGATAATTCTAATGTATCAAATTATATAAATTAGAACAATCTATCACAAATAAATATTTACATTTTAATAATTAAAAATCATCTCTAGACCCTGCAGAAGCATTCTGTGACCTGTTGGATGGCCCCGACCTACTATCTGGGAAATAGTATTTGTAAATACAGTGTGCGTCTGTGGGTGTGTGCGTGTCTTGTGACCTGAGTATGAGTGTTGTGTCCCAGACTGTTCTGATGTTCCCGCCACAGCACATATGCCCTCCTTCTTATTGATGGCTTTCCTGAAGGTCTTGGCCACCTCTGTACTCTTCAGGCCATGGACAGTCTGTAACATGTTTGCAGATTGCTGCTGTCATATCACAGTGGCATGCCCAGATATAGGAAGGCTCTAAAATGATTATATTTCTCCAAGGTCGACATTGTTTTATATGTAACTGACAATCTAGCACAGTCCTAAACTGGTTTACTTGGCTTTCTTTTGGACACTTTGTCTCTGAGCGAACATGAAATGAGTGCCCCACTCTCTGTTCTCACACCCCTATATCATTATTACTATAAGTCCTTATAGAGTCTTCTGCTATTCAACATATGCTACCCCAAATTATTACATTAATTATCAAATTATCTGAATAAATTATTTAATAAAGAAAACGAGTGGTAGTCTACCTCCCAAGTGCTGTCTATTGTGCCAACCTGTTAAAAATGTATTTAAAATCAAAAAAGAGGAGAAAAAATGAGTTGGTTCAAGACAGACTTGACTTTCTGCCTATACCAATTAACAGCCACACCGATGGTAATAGGCCACAGCCTATTACCATCTTAAAAATGTTCAAATATATTGTTGAAAGAAGACACACTGACGCCTTTATATCCTGTTGGTTATACTGCTCTCTTAGGCAGCTGCTGTTTGAGCTCTGACAGGAACAGGAAAGCTGAGCATGTCAAACTTAATTGCAGGTCCCCGCACTAGTTGCACTGGCTTCCTGTTCATGAGAATGCTGCTTGTGTAATCACTCAGTAGTGTAGAGACAAAACAGTGTGAAACAGCATGTAAATATACATTTCCAGATGATCTGATGAATGGCCCTGTGCTGACTTTGCCTTTGGGCCCTACTTTAACAATCTAAGCACACATTCTAAAGCTGCATTCATGGCGTGTTCAAATCTATTTTTACTAGTATGATGGCGGCTAAACGGTCGGTGCACCAGGCACATGGTTCAAAAGCAAAGATACTTGCATTCCCACTTTGTGTCGCATTGCGCTGGGTATATAGGGCCCTTTCTTAAATGCCTTTAAGCGAAGTAGTATTGTCTTTGAATTGCTTTGTGTATAAAATATTATTTTACAAAAAACTTCATCTGGTTAACGTATTAAGATAATGAAATGGATAGGCATGCATTTATCCATTTTGGTATAATTGGCTCCCACCTAACCAGAGCATAGGTTTCAATTCATTAGCTAATGTGACAGTTCTAAACATCAACCACATGCTTGAGGGCAGAGTAATACATTACTGCACATATCAGGTGTTGCACTGCACCAAGCTCAACACCAGAATTCAACCTTTGAACTCACATTAATAAAGTCGTCCAAGCTGAGCTGGTCTCCTGTCAAGGTCAACTCTTTGATAATCTCTCTGATTCTGTATCCAGGCAATGGCAGGTTGGCAGCTTTGAAAAGGTTGTTGAGCTCATCTTTGCTGATGTAGCCACTGCTGTCCACATCTGTGTATGGTAAATTATTAAATGAAAAGAAAAGAAAGGTTAACTAGCGTGCATTTCCAGTTATGCTTCGTCATTAAACTGCATAAAAAGGTTAGGGTTAGAATAAGGATAGGTTAGACATTTAGGAAAGATATTTAAGATAGTCATTTAGATTTTTTTGGGGTATAAAAGTTACTTATGAGCATTTAAGCCAAGGAAAAGGGAAATGTGCTTATTTCTCTCACCAATTTTGGCAAAAGCCTCTTTCAGCTCTTCTAGTTCCTCTGTAGAGATGGGTGTGGCCATCTTTAGAGACCGTCGGCACGATGAGAACACTAAGACCTGAAAGCAGAAATTGTGAGAAGCAAAACATTATTACACACATTTGCCCCAACCTAGCTGCACCGTGAAGAATAATACTATAATATAATATGTAAGTATAAAGTAGTATATAATTATGGCCAGACAGAGGTGTGTGGCGTGTGAGGTCTAATGTCCCTGTGAACCATTCACGTTCACATTCAAACAAAATGGTGGTGTTAACTCTTAGTTTAAATGTTAAATGTTGTACCATAGCCTCAAATGATGGACCAGAAAAACATTTCTCAGTTAATATGCTCTGCACAATATAATATGTGGAAATACCCTTATATAGGCTACTTTACTGTGTCTTACTATATTCTGTGTAAGTAGCGTGACATACAGGCTCAATGTAATGACACATTTATGGTAAGAGGAAACTCACAAACATAAATAATTTTTCTGTTAGTGCCATGATACATACTGATTTCTCATACTGACAGATTTCCTGTTTCAACATTGTTGCATGTGAATTCACATGTTGTGAATGGTAATGTAATGGCAATGCAATAGGAGTCAATATGTCGTCACATGGCTAACTAAAGCCACTTTAATCTACTATCTGATGATGATTCACAGTATGAGTGTATCGCCTTTGAATATCCGTTTAGATTTTCGGTAGGAAAATATGAAAGGTTAATAACATAAAACAATTAAACCGAAGTTATAGTGTGAAAAGGCCCATGTACTCAGGTTCTGTGAAGTGTAGAAATTAGTTCAGAATACCACAGTGCTTTGAGGAAGAGGCACACTATAATACCACCATATAAAGTAAAATGGAATATCACAATGCCATAGTCAGAACACAACACAAGATCTCTTTGTACTTTAGCGTACAGTGTAAAAACACAGAAATGAAACTCACTAAGATACTAATACCCGCACTGCGGAAACGAACACTTTCAGTTGTCTAAATTATGTCCTTGTCAGCTCCACCAGGACTAATAATATCCATGACAAAAATAATGAGCAATGCTGAACTACACAGTGTTTTCCTTCAAGCAGTGAAGTGTGTTTTTTTAGATTTTTAGACAAAAGTCATAGTTATGCTGTAGTTGCACAGACAAGACTGGGAATCATGTTTCACAAATGTTAAATGACTCAAGCAGGATTGCTTGTAGCACTCATTTGACATATTATAGGCTGATTGTGATACAGTAGGGGAATTATGGCACATTTTTAACTGGAATTACATTGAATTACCAGAATGTATGTATGTGGTTTGTTCTTCCTCTAACTAATACTGGAAAAACTAACAGAAAAAGATAATGAACAATTTGTTGGAATTAGCTTCTTTTAGCAGCAAATCTCCACCAAAGACTTTCATAGGTTTTCATACGTCCACAGTAAGACACATTGCCTACAAATTAAGAAAAATGTTGTTACTCTATAAAACTCATGCAAGGGCATATGGTGAAGGATGGGAAAACTAACCTTAGGCTAACATCACGACAAGATTTACCGGAATTTGCTGATGTCTGCATTGCTGCATGGCTCACGTTTGAAAAAGACAAATTGGATTAATAAATAATGTACAGTGGATGAATGAGACAAGAACATATTTAGTAAACGCTGTATATACCACACAAAACGTTATTTCCCCAGTGAAGCATTATAACAGGAACATTGTGGTTTAGGGCATTTTTGTTGCAAGATGCAGGATAACTTGCAATGAGCCAACATCGACTTCAAATTTGGATTAAAACAAGGTCAGGGCAGTCTTAGCACTACATCACATATGCAAAGCCTGATACATATCCATGTAGGCTCGACACAGGTACATGTATCTGTAATTTCTGGTGTAACGATAGGACAGTGCTTCATTCACTAATTTAAAATGTTAGATTTATTTTAAGCAATAATTGTAGCATACTCATTTTACAGATATACAACAACTGTGAACAGACAGTGGTGTTATTCAGTTTTCCAACAAATTCCTAATTATAAATTTAACGTCCGATTTGGTCATTGAGTTAGGTAGTTGGTCGTCATGTCAATCAAAATACCTCTCCTGTATTGACACAGTGTCCCAGACAATGTAAGTAAAGGCTGGCTCTGCGAGACTCTGGTCACGATAGTGCTCAGACACCTTTTTACATAAGAAATATCAATAATTATTTAATAGAAGGAATGGTTAGGGTGAGATTTGCATATGACAAACGTGAGATGCTGTGCACCTGACAAAACATAAAGATCTGGGATCACAGTTTATAACCCCTCCTATGATTTTGATCAAAAGGGGTAGTAATGCACTGTGATAAATAAACATGAGTTTTGTCTTACCTATACAACTCAGTTGCTGCTCTTATGAAGTGAAACTAACCACAAACTTCCTTTTGAGAGCGAGAGGGGTTTGGGTTCTGCTCAAAACCCACTTGCAACTTTTAAACATACAACAGAATGCTTTTTTTTGTGTTCTCTGTATAAATTACTAGAAATTAAATTGGCTAGCATTTGAGTATCTTGACATTATATCAGGATTAT
The DNA here is from genome assembly GCA_025447795.1 of Speoplatyrhinus poulsoni. NCBI lineage: Eukaryota > Metazoa > Chordata > Actinopteri > Percopsiformes > Amblyopsidae > Speoplatyrhinus > Speoplatyrhinus poulsoni. The sequence goes on from JAOEGT010022059.1 coordinate 24,027, forward strand.
CATATCAAACATGTTTGGTTTTGTTTTATAACCTTTGCCAACATATTTGTTAAAATGTCCCTGAATGGTGTAATCTGCAGACACAATCTCTCTAACCAGCCTGCACAGTACAGAATGATGAAGCATTACCTGAAAGAAGAATGTTGAGGAGGCTTCTGAGTTCTGGGTGTGTTAGTGTGTATGCGTGTGTCTTCTCTCCGCAGGCCTATATCTTATGGGTGGATTGCTCACTGTTTGACAGGCAGTTTGTTGAGCTTCCACAAAAAGCAGTGCAACTTCATATCTATTCAAATCTAAGAGGAAGGAAGTTACATGTTATGCTTCAGAAACTCGAATGAAAGAGGTTTTGTCTTTATATGGCCATGCAGACTGATGGCAAGGTGAATCAGACCAATGAGCTTGAGATGTATTGTAAGACATCATTAATGTTTTATTTTGATTATGAATTTCAAAATAAGCCTGCTGTAAATTGTATAAAGGTAATTTGATGCATTTATTTTAGGACTTATTTTGACATATGCGTACATTTCTAATTTAATAGTTGTGTGACATTTAAATGGCCTTTAGATTGGGACTTCCTATCAATTTTGAGCTGTACCTATTTTCCATAATTCAAAATCAAAACATTCTGTATTGCTATATGTATGTAATGGTAATGTGTTACAATACAATGTCATTCTATTTCTTCTAATCTTCCCACATCAATAAAATAACCCTAATTGGGCGTTATTATTATTCATACATGACATAAAGTGTGTGTGTAAATATATACACCTACACACACACACACACACACACACACACACACACAGTGGCTTGGAAAAGTAGTCATACCCCTTGAACCATCCCCACATTTGAAGGAATGTTATTTGATTATTCAACTAAAAATTATGGTTATTGCCTTTGGCAGACATGTCATACTTAATTTACCATTTCATCTGTATTTCCTGTGTTCTTTGCATAGCATGCCTAAATGTACAATTTGGCCACAAACAAAAGACAGTGCTTAATTTGCATGTATTGCCCATTTCAACCTCACCCAGCAGTTGTCCCACCTACAGACTGGATGGCAGGATATGGCTATGTCATTG
>JAOEGT010022060.1:0-10440 GCA_025447795.1 Speoplatyrhinus poulsoni
AAAAGATATGCTCACATATTTGCAAATATGTGAGGGGTGTACTCACTTTTGTGAGATACTGTATATATATATATATAATGTACAGATTGTGTGCCAAGCACTTTGCTGGAAATCTATTACCTTTGTCCCAGCTTAATGCATAGCGGGTCTTCAATATTCTGTTTAATTTGTCCTTGAATTACTGTTTATGGAGATAGACAGACTAACATGGAAAAATTACAACAATCAAGGTCATCTCGCACAGAGTTGTGTACTGTATACGGTCACATTTACACTTGAACATTATATGGAATACATACAGTGTGTTTGGCAGCGTAAACACACTAATAATATTATAATAATATCCTTATTGTATAATATAGCCTATTGTTGTATGATTTTCATCCAAACCCCCTGTGTGTGTTTGTGTGTGTGTGTGTGTGTGTGTGTGTGTGTGTGTGTGTGTGTGTGTGAGAAAAGCCATCTTGAGAGAAGCAGAGGTGTGTAGTAATCCATTAAACAGCCCCACCATCTGCAGATTAGTTTAGGCCATCAGGATATGTCTCCTTCGCTCTCAGCGAGCGCTGATGTGTGGGTCAAGCATTTAGTAATAGGCTCGACTGTCCTACTGACGGGTTACCAAGGTTACCAGGCCGGGCCCTGTCCTACAGTAACACCATTCCACCACGGATACTGTGACAGAGGCCATGCAGCACAGGCAGGCACCCCGCCGTAACTTGATCTTCCTACATTTTCCCCTTCTGGTGGTTCCAGGAATCTCTGCGTTTGTCCCGGCCAGACCCCATCTGTCCTCGTGTGTGGATGACAGTAGCGTTTCACAGGGCAAAATACAAGCCTTGCATTCAGTAGCCCCCGGCAGAGGTCAACTGAGGTGTCCGACATGAGCTGAAATGTAATAGCAGGGGTCATCTCTCTTCTTCTGTCTGTAGTCAGACAGGTTGCTCCTCTGCCTGCACTCACTGAGCAACAAGCAGCATGCAGAGGGATACAGAATGCTGATGCACCGTTTGTCGGGGGGGGTATGTTCTGAGCCACATGATTGATGGCACGCGCCGATGCACAAGCTCTAAGTGATTGGGGAAGATTGAAGACACCCAATTCACTTAGCTTTTCCCTCCAATCCACCAGCAGGCAATCAGCGCAATGGGAATGTGTAAAATCTACCACCAAAAGCTCCGGATGTACTTTAACTCTGCCATGGGGCCTGTACTACTATTTATAGCCCCACCTAAAACAGAAAGCTAATTCCTTTGTTTTTGTTATACACTGAAGGCAATAGAGTGTTATTTTCATGTTCATCTAGATTAAACAATGTATAGCACATTTTGTGTAATATCACCATTTTTAGGTAAGCATATTAGAATATGACATCACATTGTGTTGTAATCTGATTTTTTTTTCTTTGTTTTCATGCAGTCTGTTTCAGTTATTTGTTTGACTCTTCTCTTTTGTCACATTGCCTCATTTCTGTAGGTCTTTGCAAATTGTAATCTTACCCTCTGATTCATACTGCTCATGAGTGGTTTGCATCTTGTGGTATAGCCTCTGCATTGCTCTTCTTCACTCGCTTCAAATGGGTGGTTGAGATATCTTCACTCCTGCCCTGTGGAGCTTGTCTGTGACACAATATCAAAACAACAATAATACATATAAAACATGTAATTAATAAAACACATGGTTCCAAAAACAAATGCAGACTAAAAACAACTACTAGGTAAAAGAATCAGTAACCACAGATTTGATAAGTGACTTAAAATGACCAAGCGTGACCGTTTTTGGACAACGAGTGAAACAGTGCCCCTCAAAATGAATGGCGAATGTGTGGGGAAACACGACATTGCACTCCTATTGAACTGTGGCGTTTGAGCCGAATTTACGTCCCTTCATAAAGTAAAAAAAGCTAAGATTCTTAGCTCTTCAGGTCGCGTATCAAACCGTATCAAACTGTGATTAGTCAAGACTATCCAGAGGAAGCCATCAGCCCACAGCGCTTCCATTGAACACAGTGAGCAGTTAATTATTAATTGTTTATTTTTGTTAGTATTCTGAATGTAGTTTGTTTCTCTACAAAGGTGTTCAATGATTATATTGTTACAGTAGAAGCAGATTTAGTTAAATGTGTAAATGTTTACTTGGTTCACCAACTATTACAGTAAATATAAATTATTATTTTATTATTATTATTATTATTATTATTATTATTATTATCAATGCAAAATAAGTTTTCAGGTGGTGATGTTTTAATTTAAATTAATTATTTATTTTGTTTTAGACTCTTTGCATCTTCGCTTCAGTGACACTTCCTGTCTTTCTGCCTATAATGAGATAAACAGACTCTGAGAGGGCACCTCGTGAAGCCATTATGAGATGTACAAGATGTTATTCCCCCTGCTTTATGTCAACATGAAGATAGGAAGATATTGATCATTATAGTGGCATGTGGGTCTCACACTTTGAAGAGTACGGATAATCACCCATGTTTGGATGTTTTCTTCCATCATGAGCTCCTTTCAGACTGTTGAATGTGAATGTCCTTGAATGCTTCTGTTGTAGCTGGGCTAATGGAAGAGGTATGATACATGCTGAATGAACACTTAGTATTCCCTCCAAACAAACACACTTTTTATTTACCAGACAGATTGGAATTGTCCTGTTGTGATTTTGGACATGAATTTGTGTTTACATCTATCATCGTTTATTGAAGAGTATGGATACTCGGCCAGGCTCTTTTGTTTCAAGTACTATTAATAGAAGCACACAGAATATTTAAATTGAGATGTACAATATGCCTATTTCACATTATATTAATATATATTTAGCTTTAGCTGAAATATTTACGTTGTATAGTATAAATTACATTATTTTATGGAAAGCTATAGCATTTCTGTAGCCTCGCAAGATCAGGATGGTCTCCTGCACTTCAGTTTAAGTCGTGAGAATCAGTCTGGAATGCCTAGAAATAATTTAGAATGATCAAATCATTGTGTTGATAGCTATACGGACGTGATTTAGGTGTGCCGACAGCGAAAACGACCAGATGGTTGATTCAGTCAACTGCCAAGTATTTTATTAGATGTTTCAATGGACGGTTTTCCAGATGGAGTTGTGACTAACAATTCATCTGGCATGTCAGGTTAGGGATTCTGTGCCCTTGTACAGTAGAAACTGCCCTCTGGCCATATAACCCAGCACGGCCGCAGCAGACATTTTGAATTGAGCGTTGTTGAATGTTCATAGATTTATCATTGAACTTCTCCATAAACCCTTTTTTCTTAATGGAGAATTGCATTTTCCTGTGGCTCTTATTTATTAATTCATATTTCAATGACCTTGCATGAACCTTAACGACAGGGTTAGCCATTCTCGAGAACTCTTGCTAACTTCAAGCTCAGAAGCTCTGCCCCACACATTGAAAGACATTGCGAAGCCAAGGGCGTTGTTGTTGTGAGCGGCATTCGCCTCTTTGTTTATGCTCATATTTACGGAGACAGAACTGTGTAGAAGTATTATTCTTCAGCGTACAAAGAGTGGCTGCATCAAGCCTACACTGTAGCTTAACATACAAACATAATTGTACTGTATGGTGAATTTGGCAACATTGTAGAAGCTTAAAATTAGCAGCTGTCTGACACCTCTAACTAATGCCTACTAGTGATGCAATAACACTCATTGACTTAACAACTCATTAGCTCACCCAATTTAAGCTTGAGTCAATAGTAATTTTGTGGTGTTATACATGTGATAACTTCTAACCTTCAGTTTTGGCCATGGTATTTTGCTATTGCATAAACTGAGCAGATGGTCGTCATTGCTATGCTATACATTGTTACAGAGGGAAGTATTTTTAAAATAATTATCAAGCATCCTGCTAGGAGATGTACTGTAGACGTTACCGTTATTTAGTTTGAAGGAAGAAATGGTGTAATGAACAGGAATGTAGGAGGGAATGAGGGGAAACATGGTACAGGAGAGAAGAGTATATTTTTAGCAGCATATCTGTCACTGGTCTTTCTGTCTCTGATGGCTTGTGTCCATCAGATCTTTGAAGCGTGGCAGCCTCAGCCTTGGAGATGCACCAGGGAGACGCATGCACACACACACACACACTCACACACGCGCACACGCATGCACACACACACACACACATACACAAACGTTTTCTGTAGGCCAAAGCTGCACTAACAACATTTTGAAACGTGTTTTAACTATATCAACACCATAGATATTATTTTATTATTATATTATATTATATTATATTATATTATATTATATTATAAATGCTCCATTGCTCCTTTTGGCCAGAGGGGGCAGAGTGGAGTTAAGATAGATGCTGGCACAAAAATAAGGCATGTGTGCATGAGCTTACAGCTGTGTGCATTTGAGCAATGGTCTTACTTTTGCTTTGTTACCGTAGTGATCAGAGGTGGACTATTAATTATTATGCATGTACTGTGAATACTACATCCATGAAAACAATGCCGTATCTTTCACACTACCACTTAAAGATAACACCTCTTCCTCTTCTTAACAGAAACCATCCAGTATCTGATGGGGAGGATGGGGATGGGGTCATATTGGGAAATATGTCCATGTCTTTGGGGTTTGGCTTGCGTTTGTCAAGCAGATAACCTCCAGGGGAGGGAGGGATGGAGAGAGAGGGAGGGAGAGGGAGGGGGAGAGAGAGAGAGAGAGAGAGAGAGAGAGAGAGAGAGAGAGATGGTCCCCAGAGAGTTTGAATGCGTCTCCTTTATGTCAGAGCACTGGCTGCATTAGCTTTGGACGCGCACACACACGTGCACACTTCCAAGCATACACCTCCTCATGCTCACACAGTGAATGCACAAATGACGGCAACATTCTCCTTGCAATTGAAGTTTTCTTTTTTCCCCTCTATGCCTGTATGTCCTTTGCTGCCCCGTAAAGCACTTTATGACAAAAGAGCTTTGTTTTAAGGTTTAATGACAAATTGAGCTTGACTTGACTTTGTTTGACCTGACAGCGGCGCATCATAAACGCAGACGACCACATGCTGCATGTAGCACACTGTCATGAAAAGAAATAGGCACAGTAAAATGTAATCATTTTAAAGCCCGTAGGTCTACAGCACAGAAGGCAAAACAAATAATATTAAGAAAAGCAGACCAGAAAGAACGATCTGCATACCGGTAGTAAGCCACACTTTGACTGCATATTAGAGAATCAACAGATGGCTAAATGAACGGTGAGCGCGAACGCATTAGATGACGAAGGGGGAAGGAGGAATGGATGGCGTAAAGCAACCTATGTGGCTTTGTGGTTCTCCTTCTCTCTCCCGTATGTACGTACGGGAGGCCCGGTTGCCATGGTGACGCAGTATTTCTCCAGAATTGCACATATCGATCCGTAGAGGCGTCAACGGGCGAGCAAGGAGTGAGAAGACGGGGAGGGGGTGTTGGGGGATGGGCCGACAGGAACATAGCATAGGCTGAAATGGAATGAGCAGACAATGACTACTGCTACAGCGCACGCACACACACACACAATTTCCACCCACTTCCCAGAATACATTTTTCTTGGTGGGTTCTTCTCTGTTTCCCATTAAAGCAAAATGTATAGTATTGAGTATATTTTTTAGAAGGGGCTAGGTAAGTTGTAACATCGTTGTGTTTAAAAGTGGTTTGCCCATGCGTGTGCTTGAATTGTACAGACCTGTGATTTTATTCATGCGTATACAGTGCCTCCTTCTGAGCCTATAGAAAATATATTCGAGAGCAGCTTGCAGGCAAATGCAGCTAGACGGAAAGATCCTTTCCCGAAATAGAATTCACACGTCTGCTTATCGCAGACAGTTCAATCAATATTTGTGCACATGAAATACTGGCTCCCGAAGCCGGAAACCGAAGACTCGACGCTCTAATCTGTGGCGTCATTGACGGCAAAGCAAACCCCCCCCCTTCCAGAGCAGCTATACTGCGATAACTATCGGAGGAGTACCTGGAGGCTGTCATATCCAAATCTGCTATATTTCACTGCAGCTGTACTGGCCCAGTGTAATAAATAGATATGGATATGCCCTGAGGAATCTCCCAGGGTGTTGTCATGGTGTCCTGGGATTCTGATGCTAAACTGAGCATATTCATGAGATTGTGCTGGTATCATGTCAAATTGCAGCATTAGCCTACATATTGTAACATCCCCTTGGTCTCGCCGGTGTGGTACGGGCGGGGAAGGACTGTCCGCATTCCCAGCGCCTCACACCTACACAGGCGATCAGCCTGATTGCCTTCAGCCGTGTGGGTGTGAGGGAATATAGGCTGGTGACTGCTGGAAAGGGGTGTGGGTTATTGTACATGTTTTCTGTTCATGTCAGGTAATGTGACTGTGCACACGTTTTGTTTTGAGTTTGTGCTCGTTGTTTAAGTTTATTTACGTTCTATTAAATATTGAGGCGTTGTTGCTCGTCCGGCAGTTTGTTGCTTCTTGTTTTTTCGTTCATCTGCACTCGCCTCGCCCTCTCAGCGTTACACATATAAACCATCAATGGAAACATTAGACATACAGATTATATAAAACATGCTAACAGTCAATTTACACTGCAACTAACATTTGTTTGAAAACAATCCAATGTATTGACAAGATATTGCAATGCAGCTTAATCCACAACCGATGTTTAATATCTTAAAACTTGCTGTACACACCAAAAATACAACACATACAGTATTAGAGACTCTCAGTGCAGTATAGGTGTGCGTGTGCGTGCGTGCGTGTGTGTGTGTGTGTGTGACTATATGGTATTTACCAAGTGAACACTGTTAGCCGGTGAGAGGATATACTGCAGGTGGAGGAGGGATGTGTTTTGAAGTGCAGTGTGCACTGGCAAAGATGAATTCCTTGAACGCTGTTTGAAAACTGTAATCCCCATCGAAAGGTCAAAATCCTCTGCAGGTTTTTTATTTTATTTGTGTCTTTCTGCTGCTGTTTTAAGACCTGAAGACACTTTGTACTCCGTTCAAAGAGCAACACAAGAGGTCTGTGAGGGGATTAGGCTGAATGCGGTTCTGCACAGGTTCTGCACAGGCTACTGCTGACAGATCAAAACCTTGTATCTCAATAAAGTTAACTTTTTTTCTTCTGTTTGGAGGAAACAATCCTTTCAAAACAATGCTGATGTGGATGGTTGAAATGATTACTAAGTTATAATTATAAGTAATAATTTTTACATACAGTACATGTATTATTAGTTGCTAAATGTGTATATGTACTGTATACTATACGTACATCTATTGAACAGCAAGTCTATATGAAGGTTAAAAATGTATGAATGTGAATAAAATGCAGCGTTTATGAAGGGTATACAGTATAGATATTGCTGAGGTGGTAGGATGTGTAATGCAAATAATGTGAACAGTTTTAATGCATGTATGTATGTACAGTAATAACCATAATTCACTAAAACACTCCAGTTTGTAAACAGAACAGAATTGATGTATGCAGTCAGCTTACATTCTTAACATTCTTCGTAGTAATGCAATACAATATCCATTTTGCCTCTCAGTGATTAACATCAAAGGTTTCACCAAAGCAAAAAGACTCTCCTGTCAGGTCATTACGGACCAAAGTCCTGTTTAAAAACCCTGGTCTGGTGTGAAGTGTAGCATCCCACAGCCAGGCGGGGGGCTTTGAGTGGGTTCAAACGCACGCCCACTGTTAGGCACACAACCGGACAAACAGCTGTTCCTATTAGCATGCAGCTAGCATAGCGCTAGATAAGCATAGGGAATCGCATGAGAGAGAGAAAACCCTGGGAAGGCCTGTCAAGTAGTGGAGATGCACACACACACAAACACGCACAGAGTACACAAACAAATGTTACACAACACGCAGTGCACAGAATTTGCCCAGGGGTCTTCTGACCAAGTACGAGAATAGAATTTAAGAGCCTCAATCACTTTCTCAAAAACACACCTAATCCTCTGCCTGTACACTCACGCACACACACACGCACACGCACACCCACCCACACATACACAGTGTTACACACCTAGTTCCTCTCTCACACTCTTTTGGCCCCTCTTCAGTTCTTTGTGTGTGTGTGCGTGCGTGCGTGCGTGCGTGCGTGCGTGCGTCTTAAGCATGTGTGGGCCGGTGTCTTAAGGCCCGAGACGATAGAAAGTGCACGCACGCACGCGAGGGTGCATGCGCACACGTGCGCAGGCCTGGGCGCGCGCGTGTTTATTTGTCTTTGTCCGTATTGTGATTGCGAGGAGGGGTGTGCTCGGAGATATTGTTAGCCTCCACAGAGGAGGGCTACCGTGTGCCTCCGCTCAAGGTCTCAGCTTCTTCCAGCTGCTCCTGAAAAGCTCCACTGTGCCTGAATGAGCTGCTAACCTTGGCACCAAATCAATATCAGCCCAACTCTTTGAAGAATCACAGATGGAACTGGCCTTACTGTTCACCCAGTGTGTGTGTGTGTGTGTGTGTGTGTTGAAAGAAAGTTTGGGCGGTATACTATACAGTAGGTGCATGTGTGACTGTGTTTTGCTAGTGCTACTTGTGTGTTTACTAGCTTTAAATGTATTGTTCTAGAGCAGGGGAGCAGGGGTAGACAACACGGTGCCCGCAGGGACGATGAGTTGCCCGCAGAGCATGTTCTAAAAATAGCACTAGTCGCCATGGAGCTTCAACTAAAAAATTTATTTAATTGTGTTTGTTTTTTTGTTTTTTTTTTTTATCAATAACACTTGTGGTATTGGTAGTACTATTAGTATTGATGTAGATTTGAAAATGAATTTAACATTTTCAAAACAATGTTGTATGATTTCATTGATCTTGTCTGGGCTCAAAGTTCAATATTGTTTGCGTGACAACATACCATCTCACTATGCTGAGACAAGCAAACGGGCACAGCTGCGGGAGATAGAAAAAAATAAAGACAAACATGGCAGAAAAGCTAAAGAAAACTTTCTTGCAATGAATGTGACTGTTTTTTTTTTTATATAAATCTAATTTGTCTGGCGAGGTTAGGGTTAGTGTTGTCTGTGTTGGTATTATTGTGAGGAATCATTTCCTGTAGCCTAGCTTAACATGTGATCAGATAGTCTCTTTGAATATATTAATATATTTTTTAATAATATTATAATTAAAGGTGAATGGTTTAACGTTCTTAATCAGGATGTTTCATACAAGTAGCCCTTCACATTACTCAGTACTCTTTAAGTAGCTCTCAGCTCCAAAAAGGTTGGTGACCCCTGTTCTAGAGAAAGCTTGTTGATTTGTGTTGATACTGTATCAAAACAAAAAAACCTCTCACTTCAATGCCAAAGGGTGTTTCTACCGGAGCTCCGCCACACACATTGGATACACATTGCAAAGGCTATTATTGTTGTGCGGTCAGTTGTGCCACTTTGTTTGTGTTCATCTCTACATAGCCAGGGCTGTGTAGAAGTACCAAATTATGTTACACTAAGCAATCAGACCGCAAGGACATATTTGGTAAATTTTATAAAAAGTGTATTACTGTGTATACCTTTAACTGGTGTCCTGCTGCATCTAAAGGGTGAATATTAGCTTTAATCAGAATCGTTTATGAAAGTCACAGTATGTGTGTAAGCTCAAGCTCAATTACAGTTAGCAAAATTGTTTTAAGTGAACTAACAATGACATATATCATACCGTATACCTGCTCGAAGACAGTTATCTGCTGAAAAGCATGAAGTAGCAGGTTAGGTAATTGTATTCACTTTAAGTTTTGTATTAATAAGCATCACAATGATGCTTAGGTGGGCCCATGCAGGCGATTGACCCCAGTTGTAAACACCCAGACCACTAGGCAACCCTGCAGACAATCAATATTCTATTCTTAATTTTTGTATTGATCAATCATTTTTCTCTTGTTTCATTCATAACTCTTTGTCAATTGAACGTGCAGCTGGATCTGTTGTCAGGCACGGAATCGGACAACACACACACACACACACACACACACACGTGCGCGTGCACATACACGCACAGAGCTTCCTGTAACCCGTTCATGTATCATCTGATCCGGGTGTTGTTTGCAGCTGGTCGATGGTTGTGTTGCAGTATCTCAGACTGTGATGGTACGCTGCATTCACCCGACCACGGAAACATATCAATAGCCTCAACGCTCAGACCCATCATCTCTGTTTCCAAATACAATTAAATTGCTGCTTTCACGCACACACACATGAACACGCAATCGAGCATTCAATTTATATTTGAATTGACATCCCATTGGAATGGGATACTCTTGTCAGATTCTGACCCGAGTCAGATGTTGACCTATGCTAACATACTGTAAGATGTGTGTCTATTTCTTAACTGGTTTGGCACTTAACTATAAGTTGACGCACATAAATCAACTTGTTCATCCCTAAGTGGGTCGTGCACGTAACTCACCCCCATCCCCACAACTTGTCGAGGTATGGTTATTTTTTCATA
>JAOEGT010022071.1:0-10439 GCA_025447795.1 Speoplatyrhinus poulsoni
GGAGCACCCTATGGCATCGACTGGATTTCTATATTATCAATAATGTAGTTATCCGATTAATCGAAGAAATAATCGATAGATTAATCGACAAAAAATAATCGTTTGGTACAGCACTAAACTGGTTGAGTGTTGTGGCCAGTACTCTATGCGATCTACATAAGGCGCATCGTACTACTAATAATGCTTTTATATGCCTTTAATATTAACAAGACTACAACCACACTCATGAACCACTATACTAGTACATATCCATTGTTTTCAGATGGCAAAAATAATCATATTTTAAAAACACTAGTAAACCTGTTAACAGCATTGCATTATAGTGAGTTATAAGCATAAACCCTAAGTACCAAATAATATATTACATGTAGTGTAGACATGAAATGTAATGCATCAATCCTGACTACAATACTGCACACATCTGATTACTATAGTGTATGTACTTTTGGTCACATTTATTCTATTAAAAGGAACACATTTACAATACAAACTGTTACTTGCATATCTGTGGATATGTGGATGTTTATGGTCATAAAAAACTCACTGGACAACTAAAGACAAAAGAGACCACACATTTTGCAAAACATTGAAAAACTATAGTTAAATTTTATAACCATAGCAAATACATTTTAAAGTCTATGTAAGACAGTAGGGGTGTAATGGTTCACCAAATATACGGTTCGATACATATCTCAGTTTTTTAGCAATAGTTTGGTTCGTATTGCGGTTTTATTTTTTATTTTTTTCATTGAGCGGTATAATCTGGGACTTTTTTATGACCTTGATTACATTCGTTCTGTAGAATAGTCTTATATATTTTCTGCCACTAGATGGCACTAGGGATGCAGCGATTAACTGGTTTCACTATTAACCAGGACAAAAAACGGCACAGTTTTATAACAGTAAAGGCGAAGCTACACGAGTGCTTTCTTCCCTCACTCTCAACATAGGGACATTTTGGTTGCACAGTGAAGACAATCAAACAAACATTGCCAGGCGCAATCTGCAGATTGCAGATGGAAAAATTACAAAGTTATACTTGAAAAATGTTGTGCGGCACATGCTGTCATGAGAGCAACATCATGAATGTGATTACTCTGCGTTGTGCTGCGCCACGGCAGAATCATTAACGCCACACCAAAACAAACTGGCTGGTAACTACCTATTTCTATCTAACAGTTTCAGTAAAACTGTAAAGAACACTTTATTTTCTCGGTAAATAGAGAATGTCTCCGTTCAAGACAGCTCTGACGATAATTTAGCTCTGTGTGAACTGTGGCAAGAAACAGCGAGCGAGTGCACTACAATACAGAAGCTGCAGGGTGCAGCAAAAAAACTTAGCTCAAATCCCTTCAGGAGCGCATGACGAACTGCAAGGAAGATAGCCTGCCTTGGCTATAGCCAACTAGTTAAGCTAGTAGGCTAGTAGTTACCTTAAAAAGCTACATAATCTAGATATTGCTGTAACATAACGTATTACAATTAGAGGGCCTACCTGCACACGTACATCACCCCCAGCCACAGCAATGAAACATGTCGAGTGACAGCTGGTAACTAACGTCAAATATGCCTGAATTGTATTATACTTTCTTTGGTTTGCTAACTTTAATAGCCCAACAGTAGGCCTACGCTCAGATGTCAGGTTGTCATTTTTGGCTTCAATGCGATCACGATCAAATAGTGCAGAGAAGACAGCAACGATGAACTCCGAATGGTTTAAACAGTCCATTGCTACCAGCTGTTATCTTTAAATGCGCTCCAAATTACAGTGATCGTTTTGGTTTTCCAGCAGCAGAGCTCCGGACATTTAGAGACCGTCAACAAAGTACACTGTAGTGGAGAACGGATGATTTGAAACATTGATTCTGTTAATTGGATATCTATATGTAAAAACAGCTATATTTTCTACACATACAAGTGACCTTCCAGACATCAAAATGCAATTATAAATTATTAAGGGTTATTTCTGGGGAAAGGAAACTATATTTAAGATTTTCTTGAAGTTGATCCTTTTAAGAAATTTTACCAGAATCAATGTTTTTAGTAGACATGGGGAAGGTCTGTGGAACCCCCTAAAAATAGGGTGGTGCCTGCGTCCCCGTTAACATTTCCCCCCACAGATTAGTAGCAATGTATTTTTCCAGACTGAGGAAACACTCAATGAAGTAGCAGTGAGTTAAGAGTTGGGCCATTTGTAAAGAAAGGGCATTAGATCACTTACCAAATTGTTAGTCTTGTGAATTTCATGCATAATAATGGTGAAACTGTGATTATTCCTCAGACTATAATTGTACCATCAAAATGTCTAATCGTTGCATCCCTAGATGGAACACTAGTACCAGCTTCTTAGCCAAACAAGAACACTGTTCATGTTGCCGCCCACACATGCGCACCAGCACTATGTAAGCTAAACAAAGAAAGATGAGATTGTATTACGTTACTTACAACACCCTGCTAAGGACAATATGCCAATACATCCTTAATATAGAAAATAGTAACAGTTTGCTGCTATATTCATGTTTAAAATAGACATCTTTTTAAAAATCAACAATTTGGAATACTAACAATACTTTAGCTTCATTACTACAAGTTACAAAATGCAAGCAGACGAACGAACAGTTCGGAACCACATGATGGCAAAACAGACAGCAGCCAAAGACTGAATTAAAAATAACCTTGCAGTGTTCAACAGTTTTCATACCTTGGCGAACATCATAGATATTGTATTGACGTACATTGATAGGTTTCGTGAAAGAGACACCCACAAGAAGGGTAACTGCTACGTCATGCCTAACCCACCCACGAAGACGACACAGTATGTGTGTGTGTGTGCTGCGTGTCTTGTCATTTCTCAGCAAAACGACACACACACGCATTGATGTTTCTAAATAAAGTGATATTATTCCACATTGTTTTGTTTGAGTAAAGAAGTGAAGGCAATAGACTCCATATTGCCATAATCTGACATCGTAATAACGGGGGTAAATTAATCCATGAATGAGAACACATGCATTCTATAAATATCTTTGTATTGTGTTTTGACAACTATAAAAGGCTCAGTAGTTCTAATCTAGTGTTGAGCTGAATGTGAAATGAAAAATGCAGTTTAATTACAGTAGCAACGTATATGAGAGCTCAACAGGCTGCACCTGTAGCAGGTTGGGTCTGTGTGTCTGTCTGTCTGTGTGTGTGCACGGACCGTGGTTCTGTATTCCGGAACCGCGGCACAAACCCGTGGACGTTTGCATCGTGGTTTCAGCCCGTTTCAGAACCGTTACACCCCTATAAGGCAGACCTGGGGTGTAATACAGTATACACAACAATGTCATTATGCTGGGATTGACTCCACCACATAATCATTTAAGCCACATGTTCCTTGCAAGTCACAATGTACCACTGTCCCTTGTGATGCCTTAAACATTGATGTGGTTAATAGTGGATATCAGAATGGACCATCAGACAGTCCTGTAGCTGAGGGAAATATAGCCCACTCTAGAGCTTTAATCAGGCCTGAAAAGTTGAACCCGACATGGACTGGGCCGAAACAAATCTGTTTGAGCCCAAACCGAACCTGCAGGTGTATGGCTTTTTGAAGTCCAAACCCGATTACAGCCTGTTAATTCTTTTAAAAAATGTTCCCAGGCGGTGTCCAATGTCCATACGCTGCGCATCACCGTGCCTATCAGATGGCGCAGAGTTCTAGATAGTGCTGCTCACTAATTTGGTACTAAAATATAAACATATCGAACAGCCTGCTGGATAGTGATTAAAACAAAAGATAAACGTGTTCGCTACGACGTTGAGCCAGAGCCAAGGAAATAACACACTAGTTGTCATAGAAATGATAAAGCACATAGAGATGCAGCCATAGTATTATATTGTAGGATAGGTTATTAGGTAAGAACAGGGCTCTTAACATTTTCCATGTTATTTATTAATGAAAACTGCTTGGAACAAATGTAAGCCATAACTTTGCCAGGCCCATGTACTTAAGCTGTGCATCGCCGTGCGTTTCAGATGGCGAAGAGATCTAAGCTCTAGTTCTGACAAATTTTCTGATTCAATAACTGTGGTATATTGAACAGCATTCTGGATAGTCATTTACGCCGCATTATCTTAAATCTTATATTGTAGGATAGGTTCATTTGGCAAGAACATGAGTCATTCTAACTTTTTTAACTTTAATGAAAATGGCCTGGGACAAATACAATAAGTGTGTTCACCTCCTAAGCAGCATCCAATTTTGAGTTTCTCTCCCGATATCAGCGAGGGGGAAAGGTAGGCTACGGGCTTCAACCGGCTGAAACAGACCAACTATGAGCTACGACTCAAGTTGCAAACAGACGGCAAATTCTATATCTGTATTAACTAGTTCATCCTGAACCCAACTTGCCTGGTGAAATAAGTGAGAAATAAGCTTCAGCCAGCACTCCTGCAGGGAGGACGGGTCATATATAAGATGTGGTTGCTGGGGAAACGGGGTCCCTCCAAAAGTTGATTTGTTTTTGTTTGGGGAGAGGCAGGGTTCCAGCCATATTGAAAAAACTAGAGCAGGTCAAATGTATATATGCCCTTATCACACCAATGTGGGCTGCACAAGCCCGCACGCCACATGGAAACAAGCGACACCCTTTATTTGTTGAGCGTCCGCTGTGGCACAATCACTACAGCTTCTCTCCAGTGTGGACACGCTGGTGTGTATTGAGTGTTGACTTCAAACTGAATCTCTTCCCACAGTGTTGGCAGAGGTATGGCTTCTCTCCAGTGTGGACACGCTGGTGTCCTCGGAGGTTTGACAACACACTGAAGCTCTTCCCACACTGTTGGCAGTGGTGAGGCTTCTCTCCAGTGTGGACACGACAGTGTCTCTTGAGGTGTGACGTCTCACGGAAGCTCTTCCCACACTGTTGGCATGGGTAAGGCTTCTCTCCAGTGTGGACACGCTGGTGTGTCTTTAGGTAAGACATCCTTCTGAAGCTCTTCCCACACTGTTGGCAGAGGTAAGGCTTTTCTCCAGTGTGGACACGCTGGTGTCTTTGGAGGGTTGACGTCTCACTGAATCTCTTCCCACACTGTTGGCAGTGGTAAGGCTTCTCTCCAGTGTGGACACGCAGGTGTCTCTGGAGGTTTGATGACTGACTGAAGCTCTTCCCACACTTTTGGCATGGGTAAGGCTTCTCTCCACTGTGGACACGCTGGTGTATTTTTAAGTGTGTCATCTCCCTGAAGCTCCTCCCACACTGTTGACAGAGGTAAGGTTTCTCTCCAGTGTGGACACGCTGGTGATTCTGGAGGTGTGACAACAGATTGAAACTCTTCCCACACTGTTGGCAGCTGTGAGACCTGACTTTGTTGGGTTTGCTTTCAGAGGTTGTGATTGGATGAGAAACCGAGTAGCGACTTCTGTTCTCTCCAGCAGTGACTGATGGAGAACCTGCAATGTTGAAATGCCGAGTTATCTAGAATCTAACATTTCAGATATTTATACATACATATAGATAACATACATAAATACATACACATATACACATTAGGGCTGAACGATTGTGGTCACAATTGTGATCACAATTTTACGATAATCGCAAGAATATTGAGATTACGTTTATATACGATTATTCATTGAATTTATGGACAAGGTATTTTTAGTGCACGTTCACATTTAAATAAACAGACCACTGCTTTCACTTGTGCATTGTAATACAGACCTTGGACAACTGTTTAGTGTACCAGGCGTAGTAATACATTCATGCTAATGGACAAATAAAATAACACTGGTCTTTAAGGTGCATAATCTCCTACTAGCAAAATATTAAGAGAATAATTATGCCCAAAATATAGGCTAACTAGGGCTGGGCGATATGGACCAAAAGTCATATTTTTGGGTTGAAGGGTGAAACACAATATACTGTACCTCAATTATGTTTACGTGGTCAATTGTAAGCCAAATGCTTGAGATAATTTTATTTATAAGCCTTTGATCAAAAGTGCAAATACATACATCTGCATGTTTACAAACAGTGTTTGGGGTAACGCGTTATGTAATACAACACGTTATTTAATATTACTACTAAAGTGAGTAACGGAGTAGTGTGACACGTTATTCTTGGACATTCAGTAATATTATTACAGTTATTTCTTTAAGTAACGTGTTACTAATCCCAGTCCTAGAATTCAACAATCGGCTGCCTTGTAATTGTAAATAAATGGATAAAACTTCAATTTCAGCAGTTTGGGCATGCAGTGTTTTCCTTTGATTTAGTAAGTTAGTAAGTAAGTAAAGTTTATTTATAGAGTGCCTTTCACAGACAAAGATCACAAAGTGCTGTACAGTAAAAGCAATGCAAATAAATAAAATCCTACACCGTACAAAATAAAAGTAAATTATAATATAAAACAAAAACCTAACACTATGTTGCTAATTCAAAGCCTGCCGAAAAAGATGTGTCTTGAGCTGTTTTTTTAAAAGCGGCCACAGAATCTAAGACTCTCAAGTCTAATGGGAGAGAGTTCCACATCTACGTTGGCTCGATCTACGACTGGGACACTACAAGTTAGATTGCTATGTTTTGCCATACATATATTAGTGTTCTCATTTATGGGATTACTATTACCTTGTCTTTTAGTCCCATTTGAGGCAAACATGCCAATTAATATGCCAAAAATGTTGGTTCAGTATATCTCACACCAAACAGCCGAAGCCTTTGAAAATTTGCAATTTAGCAAACTGCAAAATTTCAGACAACTTATAATAAATTAGACTGTAGAATATGTATGTGCATTGTAGACTATATGTGTACTTCACATTCAAACGCTTAGCATACAATAGTTGCCATATTAGTCGCCCCATATAAAATTAAATACAAAAAATATAATAATATGTAATATATAACTTTGTAGAGAAAGTAATAATGTAACTTAATCACACTAATTCTACTGAACAGTAATAAGTAATATTACTTTTTGAAATAATTTCCCCAACGCTGTTTTACCAATAATCAAAATGTATATTTAAAATTACATAAACGAATATAAAAT
Source organism: Speoplatyrhinus poulsoni (assembly GCA_025447795.1). Lineage (NCBI taxonomy): Eukaryota > Metazoa > Chordata > Actinopteri > Percopsiformes > Amblyopsidae > Speoplatyrhinus > Speoplatyrhinus poulsoni. The sequence continues at coordinate 7,036 of JAOEGT010022071.1, forward strand.
AAAAGTTACCTATCTCCAGTACTACAGTTAACAGTCTGATATAAAATGTAGTCAACACAAGGTCTCCTCTCCTGCTAAGATACAGAGTTAGGCAAATATCAAATCAAAATCTTTATCAAATAAAAATATGTACACAAACAGAGAAAACCTTTTCAGTTGTTTAACAGAAAGAGCACAACTGAATTATAAGGTTTGTGTCCACGTGAACTTGAGTCCTCCGGCTAGCCACACACTATCCTGACCACAGTAAGTGTGTTGAATATGTAAATTTTAGTAGCAAAAGTTCCAGCATGGTAATTTGAGTTTTTTTTGCAAATTTTTTCCCCATCGGACCTGTGAAATCGGACCCTGATAAGTCAACACTTATTATATCAACGTGAGATGAATGACCGATTGGCTGTTGCTCATGTGTCATGGTCCAGGTCGTGATAAATAACGGAGAGGCGTTAAAAATAAGAGATATCAACATCAACACAAGCTCAACCGACTAGAGTGTAATTTTGCAAGCAGTTAAATCACCGCCAGAGAAATATGAGTTCAAGGTTATTGAGCACAGAGTGAGCGATGGCGATTTTGGAGTGGCCTGTGCGGCTGAAGTTGCCGCGGAAATTAGATTTAACATGGTTTCATCCTGTGGACCTGAGCCAAGTTGAGGGAAAAAAAAAAAGGATGACAAGCTGGAGTCCATACAGACTGCTCAAACAAGGAAGGAAATCATTTATTACAGTACACTAATATTTTGTATGGAGAACTGTTTGTGCGTGGGGGAGGGGAACGCACCCCGTCCAGAGACAGTGATTTCTAAAAGACGTGACAGCAGCTTTTAACAAAACAGTATTGTCAAATTAGTTATTTCCAATGCCATATAACCTTTGTCTTAACATGTTTATCGGCGTGATATAGCCTCTAGCCACAGGCTAGGCTACTGTGTACAGGAGTTTGTGTTCATAATCCACCAAACACATTAATTCTAATAGCCTATGTAGCCTATGGGCCTGGGCTACTTGTGTTTGTCCATGGCAAATGTTTCTTGTCAGGCTGGAGCCATTTGAAATGGTTCAATAAGACAAACCCGGTGCTTGTGTAAGGACGTTACGTAACAGCATCAGTACGATGTTGGATTATGATAAAGCCTTTACTCAAACGAAACAACGTGGAATAATATTACACTATTTAGAAACATCAATGCATTTCTCAGCAAAATGACAAGACGCACACAAACACACACACTGTGTCATCTTTGTGGGTGGGTTAGGCATGACGCAGCATTTACCTTTCTTGTGGGTGTCTTTCACAAAACTTATCTGACGTGTGCCAAGACAATATCCATGATGTCCGCCAAGGTATGAAAACTGTCAAAATATGCCAGGTTATTTTTTAATTCAGCCTGTTTTGCCATCATGTGGTTCCAAACTGTTCGATCGTCTGCTTGCATTGTGCAACTTGTAGCAATGAAGGTACAGTGTTCAAAAACGGTACGGCATGTTTTATTTAATGTATTTTTAGTATAATACATTTTTTACAAATACATAATTTTCTTTATTCAAACAACATTTGGTCTTCAAAAAGTGTTTTTCCAAAAATTATTCTTGAAAAAGGGGGTGTCATCTTATATTTATGATCGTCTTATATTCGGACCAATACGATATGTCTTATGTCAGCAACGCGTGTAAAAAAAAAAATATTATCGTGGTCAGAAAAATTATCAAGTTATTCCCATATATAGTAATTATTTTTTTTAAATGTTTTGAAAAACCGGCCGGTTGCCGATCGCGGGTTTTGGAGCAAAACCTAGTGCAGGAGAAAAAGAAAAATCTCAGCAAAAAAGCATTTCTCCCAGAGTCTGTTACTATTTATAGAACTTTTTTTTTCCCCTCACCCGTTTTTTTTTTTTTACTTTGTTAAAAAAAGAAAATCGTTCGCCATTATATTTTTGACAATGTAAGAAAATAAATTTTCATCACAATATTTTATTCTTTTTTCCACAGCTACAAATTTCTCATTTAACCTCTTTGTTTACATATACTGTATGATATATTACAACGTATGAGCTGCTGTTTGATGACAAAATTACCAAAAACTATGAAAATGTAACTACAAAACAGTAACATTAATTTCTGTACACATTTAATGTGTGTGGAGTCAGGAAACAATGCTACAATTACATGTAATTTAACAACCACATACAGTTAGACTGTTAAACCAGAGCTGTCAACACGTTATTACACTAATTCATATATAGTATGATAATGAATTGTAGGCCTATACTCTTATCAACAACATGAAAAGTGTTCAGCCCACCCATAGAACTATATGGGCCCACCATGTGTGAATCCAAGTTTGCGCTGTGCCATTCATCTCATCCTTACCGTCCTATGAAGACGGAAAGCAATTGTTATTGTAGTTGTTGATGACAGTTAAGAACATTTATTTATGAAGCAGCAATATAGCACAAACAATCCCACATTGTTACATCCCTCGTTAAGTAAAAGGTTAATGAAATAACGTTAACCATCAGACGTCACACACTTTGTTTAACAGAGGTAGAACTTAGTATTCACCAAGTACCATTAAGCTCAGTTTAATAAGCTATTTTGTATGTCCCAAAATTAGACTTGTAGCTATGATTTGATAATAAATGACTGATCACAACAAATTCAACACCTGACACAACTGTGTAAATGAATCACATGATGATATCAAATGGAACGAACTATGAGACTACAGTAACGTTAATACGTACCCTAGATAGCTGTAAGCTACCGTACAGTAATTAGCAGAGCTAATGATAACAGCACTGACTACCATTTAACATTTTAACCCGGTTAGGGTTCTTGATTAACTTACGACTACCATTATGTAAGCTATGTTTTGATCAATAACAGATTCAATATCTAACTACTGTAGTCACATAGTCAGTTTTTACTTACAGAAACAGGTCCATCCCGAAACGTCAGCTGGCTCGAACAGCTAGTGTGAGAAAAAAAAAATCTCCCCAGTAAAAAAAAAAAAAATTCTCCCAGCGTCTGTTACCATTTTTAGAAAAGAAAAAAAATTTTCTCACCTGTTTTTTTTTTTTTACTTTGTAAAAAAAGAAAATCCTTCGCAATTATATTTTTGACCATGTAAAAAAATTTATTTTCATCACAAAATTTTATTTCTTACCGTTTTTTATTTTTTGTTCACCTGTTATTTATCATATTTTTCTAAGTTTGTAAGTTTCATCTCAATATTTTTTTCATATTATATAAAAAAATTCCCTGACTTATTTTTTCTCCCAATGGCTCCGTGTTTTTTTTTTATATATATATAAATTTTGATTAAGGGATTTTTTTTTTCCAAAGTACAATTTTTTAAATAAATAACAGTTGAACAAAAAAACTAACTAAAAATATTGTGATGAA
>JAOEGT010022082.1:0-10438 GCA_025447795.1 Speoplatyrhinus poulsoni
CAGCTCTCAGGATCATAGGGACACACAAACCTCTCCACCACGATAAGGTGATGGTTCCCGGAGAGGAACCATCACCTTATCTTGAATTCAAGATGTCTTAAAAAACGGAAAAACCATGATTTGTTAGTTTATTTAATTTTGCGGTGCAATCTGGACGGTAGGCTACAGCCAAGGAAGCTACGTAGGCTACATGGTTGCTAGAATCTATGGCAACATTGTTGTGACTCCCAGTCAGCTCAGGTCTCATTGGCTATTCAGAGATAATGCTGGCGTTCCAATCGCTGTACCCTTCACACTAGACATAAATTTTGGGAGCCTCCAAACCAGTCGGCAACGATAATATTTGGTCATCTCACAGGACTACAGGATCATTTGGGCAGATGATCAGTTCCGACCAGCCTCACCCCCCTCCATTGTCGGGAGGACCAAATCGGACCCAGGGCTAAACATCCTCTAATGTGGGGCCAGCTTTAGCTTCTCAATGGGCCTTTTGTCAGCAGCGAGTTAGCCACGCCCATGGGCAGGTCTGTCAGACGGCTGACCCACATAGCTCTGAACTGACCATAACATCAGAGACAACTTTGATAACATTTATCCAACATTGTGTCATTAACAGTAACGGAAGAAATCGGAAAATAGCAGGATTTAGCTACCAGATTTTCAGTTTCTTAGTAATCTACTATTTACAGGGTTCCCATGGGTCACAGAATTTCTGGAATATCATGGAATTTATAAAAGACTATTCCAGACATGGAAAGTCAGGGAATTTGATCACTTGCTGGGTAGAATCATGGTATTTTATTTTCAGCATGTTTAAATATTTGTTTACATTCATCAAAATGATACTGGATACATTTTGAGAGATCTTAACAAGTCATGCTAATGTGAATAAGTGCCACATTATCAGTGATGTGAATAAGATCCATTATGAATGTTACTTCCCCAAACAAAAGACACACAATAGGACAGAAAGGTGAAGTGTGCCTATGTTATTTGACTAAACAGATATCTTATTAAGTGAGAAAAGTTGAATCAGGAGAATTTGAAACCACACGTAACTCCTGTGAGCCTTACTGCATATGTTACTGCATATGTCACTTGGTGCCTGGATTGTGTGTTTTCCTTTACAAATGGACATGTCCACCATAATTGTATAGAGAAAAGGCACAAATTTGTGCTTTAAAATTGAACAGAATGCAGTCAAATGAAGTGTTTGATGCTCAAGATGTCCTGGGTGAGGACCCCAGACCCCTCACATACTAAGGAGGTGTGAACACCATCATGTATCATTACTTTGGTTTCTCATGAAGACCTGATTGTCAGCCCTTTGCCAAATATAGCATTTATGCTCAGTTTTTTATGGTTGCCATGCTGTCTATATAGCCCTTTTACACAGACTAATGAATATATTTAATTGTTTTTCTGTTTGATATAAGTCATGGAAATTCTTATTTTGAGTCTGTGAAAGTCAGGGAAAAGTTAGGGAATTTTGCATTTCATTTAGAGTGGGAACCCTGTATTTTTTAAGAAAATAAATTAAACCGTATACTGCAGCCTAATGCTGGGTCATACCGGTACCGTACATCCCCCATCTAGACAAATAGGCTTACTAATGATAGGCCTAGTTAGTCCTACTGTTTAGATAAAGACAGTTGTTGCTTTAATTTTAGATTGTTTCAATCTCAGTTAATGAGAAATATCGCCGCAAAGACTTAATTAGAAGTAAGGTGAAGTGAAACTATTCATGGTTTAGCCTATTATGTTTTGGACGGATGACTGAGGAGAGAATTAGGTACCGGTAGTAGGCCTACAATTAGCTATCAGGTAGACTACGACAGGCTTACATTCTTTCGGTTATGATTGATAACTATAATAATAAATGTAAAATTGATACGGTATTTAGTAAATATATTACCTATAACAAACGTGTTTGGTTGTGTCGTTGTTTTTGCATCCAAATCCATAGCATACAGCTAATTTTTACCACATGGAAATAGAAAGATCTGTACTACATCCAGTCTGTCTAGGTAGGAAATAGCTGTCTATATTGTCTACATGTCCTATAAAAAACATCCTTTTGACATTTTCAACATAACTCACCTTGCACATTAAGCTTTATGTTTATATCACACATGTTTACTCTTCTGAACTTTACAGATGACAGCAGCTTGCTGAATTTGACTCCATATCCACTGGTCAGGCAGAGGAAGAGGCGATTTTCTGGCCTCTGTTGCATGGTGTCTGGATAAGTGGTTTATGGGACCCTTCAAGCAGCCACACTGACAGCAAACCAATCCTGGGACCCTAGTACCATTAAGTTGACAACAAAAAATAAACTTAACAACGTTTGTTTTTCTTTCTCACCGCATGTGTGTTTAACATTACAGCTGGGGATTTTGGGTATAGTGTCTTGTTGCCACGGTTGTTGTTTTGGTTTCGACAATGCATTCCACCCATAGTGGTATCATACACATATGTATCACCTATAATAATACATATCCCTCCTCTGTTGAAATTGATTAGGGTTTTAATGTAGTTTGTGAAACATTGGAGTGATGTAAGAGCAATGAGCTAAAGCTAGTTTGATGGCTTTGTCTAAACTGGGCTTTATTTTCTCTTAATGCAATTGGAGTTTATTCTGCTATTCTTTATTTGCAGTCTTCCATGTGTTCTACATCAGTTCTCCATAACAAGGGCTTTGAACATGTTCCATGTAATAAAGCTTACAGCCTAAGAATGATACACATCTTGTTGTTAGTTGCACTCCTTGATTGGTGTCCAGAATTTCTGTCGTGTTTCAAAGTTTAAAATGTTGTGTTGGTTTAATAGTTGGCTGACCCTCCTCTTTACTCGACCTCCTGAAGAGTTTCTTTGTGCAAACACCTTTGTGCAACACCACCCCTCCCCTCTACAGCAACCAACATTTGGTTGACTCTTAATGGTTTTGAAATATAAGCCGTAAGCTATGTGGAAGAAGTCTTGGTTGCTGGGGGGCATTCAGGAGTGTTCCTTTTAAGGATAATGTGTCATTTGTAATGCGAATGGTTCTCCTCATCTCTTGCGTTAACATACACAAGCCTTCAGTCATTACTTTGTGCAGTATTTTAAAGCAACTTAAGGAAAAAGGGAAATCACATTTATGGTTCTTTGTGTAGTCGACTTAATAAGCCATTTTCTCATTGGATGGAATTGCAATGTTTATCTGACAAATTGTAATTGTATAGGACTTTATAAAAAATATGTTTGTGTGAACATCTACATTGTTTTGATTTACATTTGTTGATTGTTTAGCATGGAAACTGCTCGAAGTAGGCATTGTGTAGTAGTGTACCCTGCAATGTAGAGTTTATGCTTATAACTTGTGTATATGATATTTTATAATGTAAATACAGTTTTATATGCAAATAAAATGTTCATAGCTTATTTAGCACTCTTGTTTTTATTATGTACAAAATGTAACTTTATATTGTCATGACAAGTAGTAGATACCAGAATAATACAATAAGGAGGATTGAACTACTAGGAAAAACTATGAAGAGAAACATCAAAATGTGTCAACATATTGCAGTATACAAAAATCCTACTTCAGTGAATATCATATTTTTTGCAGTGACCTGACTCAATTTACTCTGTACTTACATTAGATGAAATGCATTAATTCACACATTATTGGTCACAATCATATTGTTGATCCATTACATCATGTGCCAAATGTATCAGATATGTGGAACTGCATACTGTGCAATTGATCTATCCCCATTCATTTCTGTCAAGACTTGAGTCAAGTCTTGGAAACAAAACCTCTGGAGATCGTAATGGCATTGGTCTTCCCATAAAGAGACAATATGATTGACGATTAATTATTTTGTTTATTTACAGTTGGATTACTGCAAATGGGTTGAACACAGGATATCCAAACAAGCAAAATTCTCTCATCATCTTTTCCCATTAAATGTTCTTATCTTTTCCTGTAAACTATTGTAGTGCTGGCAACGCTCAAGATTTGCAGGCTTGGCTTGCTATGTGGAGATACTAGGGGTCTGAAAGACATCACAAGAGCCTCACTCAGTTTAAGTAAGAGGTTAGCTCAGCATTCAGATGAGGAGCTCAACACTTTATGGTAAGTGGCTTTGTATTTTAGACCATTTATAATGTTTATTACAGCTATTTGAATAATGTAAAAAAACAACACATACACAACTACATGTTTTATAACATTCTTGTAACATATTTCTATATTATACAATATTTTTGTGTCACATAGATATATTTTCAGGTAGAACAAGTCAAGGTTTCTCGGAATCCAGACTAGTGACACCAGTAGATCCATGGCTTGGTCCATCTGCTATGCCTTACTGATCCTGCCCCATGTCACATTGAGCCTAGCGTGTTTCTGCGACCGCTACCCATGGGGTCCATGGTCCCCCTGCTCTAGAACCTGCAACTATGGCATACAAAGCAGAGCCAGGTAGTGAACACTATGACGTTCAATGAGGACGACTGTACTTGGCATGGTGTGGGGTGGACAATGTCTTGGTAACATGCATGCGGATAGGGTACCCAAGACACACGGCAGGATGGAACTTAAAATTAAGTTGACAGGATCTGTCTGTAAATAGAGCGTGAATTTGTGGCTTTGAAGGTGCTTTTGATTCCCATGTTTCCACTATGTTTTTGGTTATTTTGTCAAAACTATGATTTTTTGGGCTATAGACTACTATATATATTTATTTTCTTTTTTCTTATTAGTATTTTTTTATTTCAAATATGTAAGAAAAAAAACAAAACTTTTGTCTATGTTTATTTATTTATATAATACCGGTATTTCATTAAGAGTTTTGTGACCCAAAAGAAAACATTTAACTTAATTTTCAAGAAAGGCCAGCAGCTTTGTATAAAAACATAAAGCTGGATACTTTTCCTTATCTTGTGTTTATTTAAACCTTCTATGATCTCCATTCCTTTGGCAGGGCCCTTCGTTTTGATGACTATTACTGGAAGAGTAGCTGTCCTCAGTTGTGTCAAATACTTGAGAGCAGAGCTTGTAATGAGCATGGCTGTCCAATCAACTGCATACTGACAGAGTTTGATGAATGGTCCAATTGCTCTTCATGCACCAGTAAACAGGCAAGATAAGATGAACGCACACATACACATGGACTCATTTCAGTTGTAGAGTAATAGAAAGGATGTAGACATTGATTGTTTGAGGTGACAACATGGTTCATGACTAGAGCAAACATTATGATTAGGCTTACTTTTACTAGGTGTTGTTTGTTTCCATGTGAAATATAGGCTTTACAGCCCTTTGAGACTAATGTGATTAAGGACTTTAAATTAACTTGACTTGACTTGACTGCAAACTCCGGTAGTGCTAGAGCCCTTTCTGTATTTTGTGTGTTTGTGTGAGAGGGAAATTCACCATGTCAAATGGGATAGAGTACCTCTAGGTTAATTTAATATTAAGATTGTTTTCATGTGATTGTAGCTACGAATGCGCTCAATTGAGCAACCATCTCAGTTTGGTGGAGCAGAATGCAGTGTGGAGTTAACCGAAGACAGGCCTTGCTATCCGTCCAAGGAATGCAAGCTGCCACCACTCAACTGCGGGGACAAGTTCAAGTGTGATAATGGTATTAATGGAATGGTTGAACTATTTACACGGTATCTTTACTTGTGTGGTGTTGCTCTGTAACTTCATATTCTCATATAAGTTGATTCAAAGTTATAGAGGAGCGTTACAAGCGTTACATTTCAAACCAAAAGATAAGATAACACTTTATTTTCTCAGGGAATTGCTAGAACACAAAGTGACTGTAGTTAATGGAAAAAGACAAAACAGTGTATTTGTAACACTTTAGTTAAGTCTTGGGTGCTTGTTTTCTGCAGGTCGTTGTATCAATGCAACACTGACATGCAACAGGCAAGATGACTGTGGAGACAGCACCGATGAGAGGAACTGTCACGATTATAAAGTTGTCTGTCCTGTAGACAAGGCACCAGCACCTGGTTCTGGTTTAGTAGGAAACGGGTAGGTGAATTGATAATTTACCTTAGAAACCAAGATTGTAGTGAAATCACTTAAAATGTAAATTAATTTCTCCTTGTATTTGTTCGTTCTCGTGTTTCTTCTGGGGACTATTGAAATACATTGTTTTATGATTTTATGATATCTGATTGTGATTATTGATTTTTCTGGCTGGTGAGTTTTTGCTAATCGTTGCTAGTTTGGTGTTCCTTAACTGTAAGTGTGGTTCTGAGTGTAGGTTTGATGTCCTGGCTGAGGAGCCACGGGCTGCCGTTCTGGACAACACGTTTATGGGCGCTGACTGCACCATCCGGAGGCCCAAAGGCAGCCTGCTGTATCACCGCGTCCCCTACAACTTTGAGAGTTTTGAGATCAAGGTAGCCAAATGAGTGGATTCGTGTATCACATAATGCAAAACTATGATGCAGTGTGACGCGTCAGATACGCTTTGTTCCCAAAGGTGGATGTACCTGAGGACTTCAAGCCGAATGTTCAGGACGTCCACACGGAGACAATCAGTGTCCACACAGCCTCTTCATCTACCAGCCGTGGGCCGAGTTATGACAACTTTCTGTTCTTATTCTTTTATGCTGGGGGAAGTTCTGGCTCATCGTCTGGGAGTTACAGCGAGGTTTTTAAAGCTGCCAAAAAAAAGGCATGGTCATCTGTTTTACTCTGACGCTCTAATGTTCTGGAATATTGATAAATAAACACTGATTGCTAGTTTTCCCCATGTTTTGTAGGTATTGCATTTATGTTTATTCTTTTTCTTTATTTTGTCCTTGACACAGGACTCCAAGTTCATCAGAGTGTTCCATACTTTGCCAGTTTCTAAGTTTAAAGTGCGGGAATCAGGGGATCTTGTCCTGTCCTTGCCATTTCTCCGGTTTCTTCATGATCTCCCACTTGAGTATAACTATCCCCTCTATAGGGACATATTCCAGCGCTTTGGGACGCACTATTACAGCTCAGGGACCCTTGGAGGAAAATATGACCTGGTATACCAATACAGCCGCGAGGAGCTCACAACCTCAGGTACGAGACTACCACCTAGTGGTCACAAGTCAATATAGCACAATATGACTTTCTGCCATTACATGTCACATTCACGTGCAGAACATGCTCGTCAGACTGGCTATGAAAATTAAGATCAGTGGAGCTCTGTTATTAACGACACACACAGACATTGCTCCACTGAATTTTCACAGTACATGTAGAAAATATATATTTTTTATGTTAATGTAAAAACAATAATAATAATAATATATATACTTTTTTAGCACCTTTTAATTTTAATATAATACTTTTGCTATGCTTTTTTTGTAGGCCCATGTTTATGTGTATAAGTCTTACATGCTGACACATTCATTACTGTGGAAGAAAGCTACTGATAAATAACAAGCCTCTTTTTTCTCAACAATAGGTGATACAGAGGAACGTACTAAGAACTGCCTTGGCCAAGAGACCTTTTTCACCGTTATTCTCTACACCCAGTCCTCCAGTGTTACCAGATGCAGTAATAACCGCATGACGCAGAAATATGAAGGTTCCCGTTGTTTTAAATAAATAAATATAAATAAATATCACATTGCATGCACTGCTGTGATCAAATAGCTACAGTACACAAACTGATTGGCAACAAACGTTTGTTTAATTCTCGGTCTGCCCACGCTCTTTCTCAGGGTCGTACATTCAGTCGTCTGAGAAGTCTTTCTCCTTTGTGAAGGGAGGCCGGTCGAGAGAAGCTGCCGCTCTCGCCTGGGAAAGATCCGGCCCCGTTCCCGACCGGGACTCATACAAGAACTGGGCCAAGTCTGTCATAGACAACCCTGCTGTGGTGGACTATGAGGTATGCTTGTTTTACTCATTTACAACTGAGTCATTTGTATTCATCCATCATCCCATGTGTTGCCTTCTCTACTTCTGTACAGCTGCGCTCCATCGTTGACCTGGTCAAAGCAATCCCCTGTGCTGTCACTAAGAGAAGACACCTTCGCAAGGCACTGCTACAGTACCTGGAGGAATTTGATCCTTGTCGATGCGCTCCCTGCCCAAACAATGCCAGGCCCGTGTTGTCTGGCACAGAGTGCAAGTGTATCTGCCAAACGGGCACCTATGGCACTAACTGTGAGACACGGGCTCCAGACTACACCTCAGGTATACACACAGTACTGGGCTGGGCTAAACATACTGTGCTAATCACCAATGGGAAGTCAGATATGCCACAGTGTACCGCGACTGTGTGGTCTCACTGTTCTTGGTGTGTGTCGTCCACAGAGGCAGTGGATGGTTACTGGAGCTGCTGGAGCCAGTGGAGCGAATGTGGAGCTGCCATGAAAAGACACAGGACCAGGAGGTGTGACAACCCGGCCCCAATGAGAGGTGGTCGGAGCTGCCAGGGGCTTGACAAACAAGTGGAGCCCTGCTACGTCTCCATATTTGAGAAGTAGGGAGAAGCTGTTGACGGAACAGCAAACCTGTATTTATGTCAACATATCAAAAAAACATAAACTGTGCGTGTAGCAGTATAATAATAATAATAATAATAATAATAATAATAATAATCATCATCAAATTAAAAGTTGTCCCAAAGTGCAACAGGGCATTATAGTAAAAGAAACAACAACAGCAATATGTGTTGCATATACATGTAAAACTGTCCTTTCGTGTCCTTTCAAACTGTTTTAGGTACTGTAGCAGTATGTTGCCGGGTTGGGAAGTGACTGATTACAAAAAACAGTAACTGTAACAGTAACTTTTTTATTGTTTTTAGATGATTACTTCTAGGACTACTTTCAAATGTAAAAGGAAAGTTTACAGAAGAAAAATGCATAAAGCAATCACTGGTTCTTTTATTAACCATTCATTAACATCAAAATCAATAATTTAAATTAACTCCTACTTTAATCTGATCCCATGATCAACATAAACGGTCACAAAAATACAAAGATTTGGCACGCCAATGAAATAAATTGCTTTCAAAGAACAATGTTTAGGCGTGAAGTAATCTAACAGAAATGGAAAGTAATCAGATTATGTCTCTAAATGTAGGTAATCCAAAAAAATTGTTATTGATTATAATTTTAGTCTGGTAACAAGTAACTGTAAGGGATTACATTTACAAAGTAACCTTCCCAACCCTGTGTGTTGCTTACACGGCCTTTCACATGAACTGTTTTAGGCATGTGTGCAGCAGTATGTAAGAATATCCCTTCACCTCAGACAGGAAAGCTGTGACAACGATGATGACTTCACTCAAGGCTGGAGGGATGAGCTACCCCCGGGTGTGGAGGGGTGTCTACGGCCAAAGAGGCCAGCCAACAGTTACCTGACGGTGAAGTTATGGCCCCTTTGCACGGGTTTTGTCATTTTGTCATTTTGTCCCGTTGATAATCCTGTTAAAATAATAGCAGCAGTATATAGTCACTAGTCAGTGATTGTACAGCTGGAACAGTCTGCTAGCTCACTTCTTTGTGTTTGTGCTAAAAACATCATCCTACACAGCCCTGACTCTTTAAATACTTAAACAAAGTGGTGCAGACCTCACCTTACAACAATATAGCCATGGCAATACATTTGAAAGTTTCTAATATGTGGGGCGGACCTTCTGGCAACACTGTATGCCATAGAAGGGAGATGTACATTTATTTTGATCTAATTCAAATATAATAACAAGCTTTCTCTACCTATAACTAATAACACTTTCTATTTATCATAGATTATTGATTAACACTAGAACCACCGGAATTCTATAACTACCAGAATGGCCGTAAGTGGGAATTCTGACTGCTCAAACTTATTTTGCATATACGTATTTTAAATTATCAATATAAATTCTAAGAATACATTGACCTGTAATGTTACAGTACAATAGGTAATATAAAACATCATCATATTGCTTTCTAAATCAGTTATTTTCATGTGACGGTTAAAATGACCATTCTGGGGCATACTGTATTATGCTCCAAAATGAACACAATGAAAAAATTACAAACATTGCAGGGCAATTTATTCTTAGAATTTATATAAATTATTTAAATGATATGCAAATTATGTTTGAGCAGTCAGAATGACCTCTTAAAGACATGCTTGGTAAAAATACTCAAAACTCTTTGTGTTTTGTTATTTTAATAAAATAACAATTTTAAAATATACTTTACATACTTAATATAAATAAAAAATATACTTAATATAAATAAAAAATAACTTTACACACAATTAGGAAAAGGCAGGGTCCTATAATTACATGGGATTCATTTCAACATAGCTATTACCTTGTGTAATTTTTAATAGGACAAAATGCCTAATTCTAGTGTTAAAGCAGATGAAAAAGAACTGTACTGTATGGTCTGATTTTGAGCCATAAATGTATTTTCGTTTGAGTCAAAATTTGCCATTGTCACGGCTTAA
>JAOEGT010022093.1:0-10437 GCA_025447795.1 Speoplatyrhinus poulsoni
GATAAAGACAGCACATTAATATCTTTAAATGTAGACACACACACACACACGCACACACACACACGCACACACACACATATATATATATATATATCACATATAGAGTCTCTACAGTGCTGTGGTCCTACAATACCAATAACACACATACATTGACTGACAGTATATCAGTATCACACATACTGTAAGAGTTATATTGACCTTCATGTGTGAGTTCATAGGGAGTGGCAGGGAAACCTTTACACACATCTCATATATTTATGAATGTATATCATAATAATTCTAGTCGTGTTCATGAACAAACTTGGATGTAACAGTTTTTCCATGTTCTAAATAAAAGCGTAGAAGCAGAAGAAGAAGAGCCACAATATCGTTCTAAGTCATATTTGTTGTTTTCCAGGGTCACCCTGGAAAAGAAGGCCCACCTGGAGAGAAGGGCACTCTAGTAAGTCTAGTCAAGCCACGTTCATGTGTAGCACATTTTACAATAATGATATAATCAGTGGCTGAAATGTAGACGCATACATGGTGAAAGCCGTCAGCAAAAGGCCCTTACACTGTAGAGTCCTACAGTGCAGGATAGAACAGATGCTATAGAGATGAAGAGGGATTCACCACTGTAGTGATTAAAACGCACAAGAAAGCCAAGGTGACGTCCAGTGTGTCTTGAGTATTGATTGCTGCACTGACTTTGATGGATTAATCAAGAGGGTGAGTCGGTCTGTTTAGCTTGTTGTGCGAGCTAATTGACATGTTCACAGTCAGTGGTACTTGACAGCCTGTACGGAGTCCATCATTCAGGGAGTGTCCTGGCCACTGTGTTCTTGCTTTCAGGGCCAGCCAGGTCCTCAAGGGCCAATCGGTTATCCCGGACCTCGCGGCGTCAAGGTACAAGCAGCCCTCCATTCTCTATACTGTACCACACTGTATATTCAGCTGTCATCCATAATCCATCAGCACTACTGAATGACTGATGTCTTCTTGTGGCCAACAGGGAGCTGATGGTGTCCGGGGTCTCAAGGGGTCAAAGGGCGAGAAGGTATTCAGGCTCCACTCTTTTCTAGTTGTCCTAAACCCTCTAGAGTTTAGCAGCAGGGGATCTCCACATGCAGAACAATGGGTTTTGCCTTCAGCCTCTAGTGTTACTCACATGTGAGGAAGTACTTTCACTGAAGGTTGTCAATTAGTGTTTTAGGATGCAGGCTGTGCATATGTGTGTGCGTATGTGTGTGTGTGTGTGTAGTACAGGCACAAGTCCTTTCACAGCTCTGCTCCAGGTGGCCAGTAAACACGCACGAGCCCTTTAAGATACAGGCCAGTCCCAGGTGTTGAGTCACATGGTCATTCTTACTGCAGCCAAGCAGCACATCAACACACCTACATGTTGCATCCTGACATCGTTGTAGCTTGTTGTCTGCGCTGAGTGGACGTCTGCTGCTCAATAGATGTCCTTAGTCAGTGGAGGTCACACTCATTCTGTCCAATGAGATGTCGCCGCAGTGGAGAGCCGTCTCAAGGGTCTATTATATAAGGATGGGGCACAGGACACACAGAGAATGTAAAGATGGCTTTTGATATGCGTGCCGTGTGTCTGTCTGCCATTACCACTGCTGTTGTTTCTGGTAAAATGAGAGATCCTAGGGTATTCATATGGGTCTGTCTGTATATTCAATCATTTATATCCACAGATCCAAGACAGGACCTTGAGGGAGAAGGCTTTGTTCTGAATAAGGGACTTTTTTTTTAGCCCAGGTGGATGTTTGTGTGTGTGCGTACGTGTGTGTGCATGTGCGCGTGCATGTGTATGTGTGTGTGTGGTCTTTGTGCTGCGGGTTACTGGCAGTACCCTCAGCGCTGCATTATGTATCAAGTAGGTTGAGAAACATGAATAGTTGACAGCCTAGAAAGAGAGTGTCAGAGAAAAAGGCTGAAGAGAGCATATAAGGAGATGCATTTAAAACCCTTCATCCTCTATTTTCAACATCATACTGATGTCTTTACAGAGGTTTATTGAAAGAAATTCCAATAATATTGTTTTTTAGACTGAATAAATTGTGCTCACTTCACTAGTGCCCTAAAATAATTTGGATTATTATCTTAATTAATCTGACTCCACTAAACGTGAATCCATGCCCGGAGCTAATCATGAGTGATGATGTGGTGCAATTCCATGTGTGACCAGCAAATGGAAGCAAATAAATACTTATCCCAAATTCTATGAGGAAAGGAATCTGAGAGTTTCATGTGAAGATGATATCAATCACTCACCAAACACATATATATATATAATATCACTATAATATAATTTCATCATATCATACTATAATATCACAATATAAAATACTTGTATAGAGTTGAAACAAAGTTTGACTGGGTGGTTGCTATAAAGTGCAATATGAACTAACATATATGTCTCTTATTTCAGGGAGAGGATGGTTTCCCAGGTTTCAAGGGAGACATGGGTCTCAAAGGAGACAGGGTGAGCAACTGAAAGTCTCCAATATTAAGTCTCCAATACTACATATCTTCTAAACAAGATAACTTTAAGATAATAAAGGGCTCTTCTCATTGTGTCTCATCTGGTCTCATCTCATCTTGTGTGTGTTTAGGGTGAGATAGGAATGCTGGGGTCCCGTGGAGAGGATGGTCCCGAGGGCCCTAAGGGAAGGTCGGGTCCAAATGGAGAGTCTGGTCCACTAGGTCCTGCTGGAGAGAAGGTTTTCCTTTTTGACTAATTCTACAACTTAAGCACGTCTTGACCAGCAAGCAATACATAGTGTCCCCAGGACCTCGAACGTCTGTTAATATTTAGAGATGCGGTGACTCTAGGGGAGTGGTAGAGAAGGGTGCTCTAAGGGGAGGAGTAGAGACTAGTGCCAGCCACTCGTGTGCATGCAGAGCTATAATACTGTAATGATGATCCCGTTGCCTTGGTGGCATGTGTGATGAGTGATATGCGTTGACAATGTTTTTCAGGGTAAGCTTGGTGTGCCAGGCCTACCAGGCTATCCAGGAAGGCAAGGACCAAAGGTACTGTTCACACACACCTCCACAATGGTGCGTTGTATGCTAAATGCAGTGTAGCGTATGTATCACAGAGGACTGAGTGGAAATACGTGAAGCAGTGACCCATTATAAGAGGGTGCCCGCTAATCTTTTATATAACACAAATGCAAATTGAAAAGAGCATGAATTATTAAGCATTAATGAGAAATTGGTGTTGTGGGGTTGAAACATTAATGTAGCATTTTTTTCCCTAACTGATGGTGTGCATACATTCAAACAGTGCTGTTATGGTTCCTATTAATATCAATTTATATGCTGATACTGTATGAGTTTGTTGCTGTGACCCCTTCTGCTTGACCCTCTTAATGCAACAAACTACTTAATTTGGGGGATTAAAGTGTCCAATTTGAGAGTCACCAATTTAGACTACTGAAAGAAAGCCTCTGCAAGAGATGACAGCATATACGCTTAATTTATTACAATATGGCATCGCATAAAATAACCTAACACTGCCATTTCCCTACAGTATGCTGACTAATGTCTTACACATGGCATCCTTTCCTGCTATCTCCCGTCCACTGCTAATGTGGGTTAATAGATAGGCGATATGCCCCCTAATTAGCTTGGAACCCTTTAGCTTGGAACCCTTTACTATGCCAGTTTCCAACTGAGTGAATGTGAGTTAATGTTGCACACGGCTGCCAACTTTGAAGTTTTGATAAAAGAGAACCGACTGAAGCATAGCTGTGAGTGTTTCAAACCACTGCCCATGGGAATGGCATCTGTGCCAGCTTTCATAGGGCTGAGAGTTGTGCTAAAATACAGTCTATAGTACATACAGTACATGTATACTGTTGAGGCCTGTGTTTTTCTATCACTGCACCAACATACAAACAAACAAACAAACAAACAAACAAACAAGCACAATAGTATGGGTAATATACAACATTTGTGAATCTTTTAAAGTCAATCCTCAAACTGAAAGGTCATATCATAAGAGACAATACAAACATTAACATGGTCTGGCATTTACATCTGAGTTATGCTACAGTGCAATTAACAAAATAATTAATTAATTCATTCATTCATTAATATGTAAATTCATTCATTAACTATGATATCACAACCATGAATACAATAGCCATCTTTGACCAATATGAGGTAGTCCTGTAATTTCTGTACATCGGTGCAACTGCTCCCAATGTGAGTAATTTATTTAAAAACAAATAAGTGCAGTAAAACAGTGGGCTTTAAATGGTCCTGTGATCCATTGTGGGGTCCCAACCCACATTTTGCATGTTGCAGGTTCCTGGCATGATTTCAGGTCAGTTGTAAGATGATTTCCAAATATCCAGAAAATACCAGTAAGATACAGTTGGTCAAACTATGAACGACTTCTTTGTTGTCATGGCTAAAACATGAAGAATTCACAGTCAATGGAGCTAGATATCTTGATTAGGCTGCTAGACTTGATCTGTCAGAATGAACATCATCACCAGTTGTTGAAACCAAGGGTGCCCTCTACTGTACATATTTAATTGCACATGTTCATGTGTGTGTGTTATTGTCAAGCTGACATGATGTCCAACTGTTCTGCTAGCTTGATGAAGTTATTACTGCAGACAATTGATGCTGACAGCAATGTACACAATCAGCTGCACAAGGCCCCCTCCCCACCACCACCACCACACACACACACACACACATTTCACTCTCTTAAAGCCATCTTTGTTTTTTATTGACAGGGTTCAAGTGGTTTTCCTGGGTTCCCTGGAGCTAATGGCGAGAAGGGAGCCAGGGTAAGACAACACACACAAACACAAACAAGACGCGAAAAGGTCAATAGTCTTGCATGCCATGCACATACACAAACACATACAGACACAGAGCCTCTATTTGGGTATGAACATCACAGAGCCATCATAAAAGAGGACAAAGGGAAATTGATTCTCATTATAGAGCATCTGTGTGATGACTTGGCACAAAACCATATCAGAAACAAAATCAATGTTGGAGGGAGAAAAAAACATAATGAAACAATAGTTCTCACCTCTCTTCACTGTGTTGACAATGAGCACACACAAACACACACATCATTTTTAAATGTCAGGCTTAGCCCACCATGACACAGTCACCTTTACTGCACTTTTCTTTCACTTAAACATGCATACACTGCAAGGATGTGCATATTAAGTTCATCTTAATGGGTAATAAGACCACAAAGTGGTCCATCAAAATAATTTCATCGACAACTGTAAGTGTATTAACGTATGTAATTATGACAGGGCCCGTTGCCAACTCATCATTCAACAGAAAAGTGATTTTGTGTCCTGTAAGTCTGTTATTGGTGGCAAATTGCAGCAACATAAATAACTATCGTAGGAAATGCATGGCAGCCTGGCAGCCAGTGTATATTCAAAAATTAGAGTAGATATTAGAAGTAGATATTGAAAGTACATAGACAACACTATTTTGAAGCGAATACATACAGTAAGTTACAGTTAGAAACAACAATTTCCATGTTCCAGACAAATGTCCAAATCAAACCAAACCAAATAATTTCAATCCAATCCAAATCTTTTCCTTTCCAACAAGACACTTTGCTTTCATAACACATTTAACATCTAATATTATTTTATCTTTGGTTATTTTGCAGGGCATTGCAGGCAAAGCCGGTCCAAGGGGACAACGAGGTCCTACAGTATGTACTACCCCACCAAATCAACTTGAGATATTATTCATTCAGCTTCAATAAGCAACCATCTGGATTACAATATGATTTGCACATATACAAAGGCACTGACCCATTGTATGTTACCAATACAATGAGCTACTAATATTGTGTCACCCACAGGGTCCACGTGGAGCTCGTGGGGCTCGAGGTCCCACAGGCAAGCCAGGCCCTAAGGTACTGCAATAGTTAAGCTGTATGCAGATGACAGCAGTGTGTCACTACACAGTAAGCAAGCACACTGTCCTACAACACAGGGCTGAAGGTTGCTATGACTTGTCTTCACAGGGTACGGCAGGCAACGACGGACCCCCAGGCCCACCCGGGGAGCGGGTGAGTAAGCAATACAATAGATGTTCAGTGGTCTTGCTGGTTGTCTTCCATTCCTAGCATCATTCACTTACTCTCTGTTCACCCCAGGGACCTCAAGGACCCCAGGGGCCTGTTGGCTTCCCCGGACCAAAAGGTCCTCCTGTGAGTATCACATCTGTCTTTTTGTCCTCAGATGCTTCTTTCTGTAAGGTGAAATGAACCTATAGATTGTCCAGAAGATGAATTTGCCCTTTCCTCTTACCGCTGTCTCAATAGAAACAGACCTACATTGCAAACACACAAGATCAATTGAACTCAATAAGTGCAGGAATACATTGTGAAATCCTTAATTCTGTGTAGGAAAGATTATTGTAATTATTATTGAAGCAAAACCCATTTGATCATCCTCCTAGCCAACATGCGGTAATTTCCACCTATTGATTCATAACTGGCTCTCAAGTGTTGGCCAGTGATGCTGCCTTGTCATAAAATAGAAGCAGTTATTATAGGCTATAATTCCATCTAATTCCATTCTAACTAACCAGTGGCTTGCCAGTGTGTGCAGAATGTCCCACACATTGATGACTGATGTAGTTTATATCTGTATTCTTCTCAGGGACCCCCTGGAAAGGATGGGTTGCCCGGACACCCTGGCCAGCGTGGAGAGACTGTAAGTGTCAAAGATCATGCCTCCTTATTGAGCTGTCAATCACTCATCTTAATCATGTTTTGTTGATGCCTGATTTTAGTATTTAAAGTCCTTTAAATAACATTAATATATTGAAGGCCCTGCAAACATTATATCAAATTTGCAAAATTGCACCAAAATTTCAGGATAACCTGGCCATTCTGATCACAAGGCATACGTTCTGGGGTTAGTTTATACTCTGTTTACAAAAAGGGTCTATGTTTAGGGGTTAGTTTATACTCTGGTTAAGAAACGTGTTTATGTTTCTGGGTTACTTTATACTCTGGTTAATAAAAGTGTCTATGTTTTGGGGTTAGTTTATACTCTGGTTAAGAAAAGTGTTTATGTTTCTGGGTTAGTTTATACTCTGGTTATTACACGTGTCTATGTGTTGGGGTTAGTTTATACTCTGGTTAAGAAAAGTGGTTACGTTTTGGGTTTAGTTTACCCTCAATGATTTAGATCAGTGGTTAAGTTTATGGGTTAGTTTACACTCAATGCTTGAGATAAGCGGTTACAGTAAATATAGGAGTTAGTTTACCCTCAGTGGTTTAGATCAGTGGTTGTTTAAGGGTTAGTTTACCCTCAATGGTTGAGATAAGCGGTTAAGTATAGGGGTTAGTTTACCCTCAGGGGACCTTAGGTCAGTGGTTAAATTTAGGGATTAGTTTACCCTCAATGGTATAGATAAGTAGTTACGTTAAGGAGTTAGTTTAGTGACACCTGGTGTACCCCTCCTAACTTGTTTTGGGTTGATGTCATGCCAGTACACTAGGGGGCACTGACATTAGGAAAATGTGATTTACAATTAGATTCACAGTGAACTCGCACAGTTGCATAGTTCAGGTGTGTTTGCATAGGCAGAAGAGCCTATTGTTCTTACAGGAATCCTCACATCATCAACAACATTATCCTGTTTACTACTAGATCATTAGACTATACACATCAAGCTAATGTAATCAACTGCAAAGAACATAGCTTGCTATTCTATTCATCATCATTGTAAAATGAACATTGGACTAGGTTTGAATTTGCCACTACGACACTTATTGTGTGCTAGTGTGTTTCTTGCAAATCCAAGCAGTCTGGTTTCACTGAGGCATGGCAAGACCATTTCCAGCAGTTTAAACAGAAAACCAACAGCAACAACACTCTTAGCTCAGTCCAAACCAAGTCTCCTTCCTCCTACATTAGGGCTTTTTGCTGTCCCCTGCAGATAAGTTGACAATTAGCTCTCTTGGACTCTTTCATCAATCTCTCCTGATTGCCCCTATATGGGAGCTTCACTACCACCGGTCTTCTTCCTTTATCTTTATTGCTCCCGTATGCAGCCAGATCGGCATATTCCATACGCTGTCTCTGCTTGATGCCAAAAAGGCAGACGTCTTCAGCAGAGCGAAATGAGACAAAGCCCCAGTGGATGCTGTTTCAGTCTGTGTGACACCGCTATTCTCCGTGCTCTCGCCGTCTGTTCAATGGCCTCCGACGCACATGTGTGCAAGCCACGTTCTGGCTCAGTGCGTCCAGACGCGCTGAGTCTCCCCCAACCAGTACAAAGTGAATCTGGGGAACTAGCAGCTATCTGCAGTCATTCTGTAGCTTGTAGTGGTCCTTTAGATCCATATTCAAAAACAAAAAAGCCTTGTTTATGAGATTTCATCGTACTGGTGAGACATCTTCTCAGGAGAGTTTGGGCGGGTACAGGTCCCGCTTGATTGACAGCTACCTGACTCCTTCTTTGTGATTGGTTCTCTTGAGTCAATGTCTTTATAGCTCTACCCAACTTCTACCCAGTAGTTTTGATATAGCTTTCCAAGCACTTTAGAAAGCAGTTAAACAGTGGACATGTATTGTCTGCATTGACTGTAGGTGATAGATGCAGAGTATAGATTTATCCTCCTCAAACGGTAAACAAAGTGAACTTTGACTAAATTGTCTGTGTTTTGTATTCATCTGTGTAGCTTGGTCTTATTAGGCTCAAGGGGCAATAAACCCTGCTAAAATGTTATACAGCATTGCTTTTGTCGTTAAAGGTCCCCTTCCCTTATGCCTCTTTTTCATAGATACAGACACATACACACACAGAGACTGCTCTTCAGACAACAACGATATAGAGTCTTCATTAAGATGTTTATAGCATTAGATTTATGAGCACCCTCTGGGAGTATCCAATAAAATAATTGTTCATGGCAATAAAAGCCCTTGTAAACCCCCACCCAAACACAGCGGTGCAGGTTCCACTTGGGGAAGTCCAAAAGGAGATTCAGCTGTCTCTCAGATCTGGGAAGATGCTGGAACAGTTCCACCCAAGGATCCTTGTTAAATATATTTATATAATATTAAATAATATTATTAATCACAGGGGAAAGGGATCAATAGGTGCTTGAGTCACATTATCAGATCTTCAGAGTTGAGAATCAAAGTTGAAATACCTAATAATACCATGTCAAACACTGGATTTGATAGAATTATGGAGATTACAAAAGTAGTACGACGTAACATTATAATAAATATCTTTCAACATAACTGAAAAGGTGCCGTATCCATAGCAACACATCCCCCACCATTTTGTCTCAGTGTGATTGTCATTTGTTCTGTATGTTGCCTCTTTCAGGGATTCCAAGGGAAAACTGGTCCACCAGGCCCAGGAGGTGTTGTTGGACCCCAGGTAAGATGAGGTTCAGTGTATATGTACAAAGTGCATACAGTAATACATACACTACTGTATGTGGATATGTTACATAAATATTGACCTTGATGTGTCTGCTTACAGTACAGTAAGTTGTTCTAATGTCATAACATGTAACCTTATAGGGACCTACAGGAGAGACCGGGCCTGTCGGCGAGAGAGGCCACCCTGGACCCCCAGGCCCACCTGGTGAACAGGGTCTTCCTGGCGCAGGTGGCAAGGAGGGAGCAAAAGTGAGTTTAACTAGGGTTGCGAGCAACACTGGGCAGGCCCTCGCGCCGTGACGCACGTCGGGGCGCAGAGCAGACTCGGATATGAATCATTATGCTTTTTGTGTGAGACGATTCTGGAGAAAATATGGGCAACCTGCTAGGAGCTGGGAATGAAAGCATAAAACCTGTATATATCTGTTGCCAGTAGGTGGCGCTATGACCTTGAGTGAATGTTGACATGTCGATGTGTTCAGGGTGGGGCTCTTATGAATTGATAAAAATTTGGTACAAATTTGAGCATTTATGGAGAAGTTGTAACAATTTTTTTCTGTTGCCAGTAGATGGCGCTATGACTTTGAGTGAATGTTGACATATCGATGTGTTCAGGGTGGGACTCTTATGAATTGATTCAAATTTGGTACAGATTTGAGCATGTATGGAGAAGTTACAACAATTTGATGCGTCTTGGCGAAAGATTTACCTTCGCCGCCACGCCCCAGACAAGCCGTTAAGCAAAAACCCAGAATATTCACATAATATCAACGACAGGGTCTTATGGCTTGTCTGAGACAGCTTTGAAGTAAATTAATCTAACCATCTAGGAGCAGTACGTCACAGAATAAAAATTGACATTTCCTGTTGCCAATAGGTGGCACTATAACTTGATGTAAATATTGGCATAAAGATGTCTTCAGGGCGTGAAGTTTATCAAACGTGTAAAGTTCGGTGCATTTCTGAGCATGTACACAGAAGTTATACCAACTTCCTGTTTAATGGCGAATCATGTATTTTCCACGCCACG
>JAOEGT010022104.1:0-10437 GCA_025447795.1 Speoplatyrhinus poulsoni
AAACTGCTCACTTTGACACATTATATTTTAATTATTTGTAGTTTTATGAAGCTGTGTTCATTCTAAATATAATAGTAATAATATAATATTATTTTGTCATTGACATATTATAGGGTGTGCTGTGCAAATGTGACTGCTGAATTTGTCTTCTAACCCATATTCTTATATCGAAGTTTTTATTAATTTATTATTTAAATTTATTATTTATATTTATATTACATTTCAGGACGCCTTTCAAAACACCCAAGGACATCTTGCATATTAAATGTGCGATTATTAAGTTGTATAAGGCCTGGACGATATGGCCAAAATTTATATCACGATATATTTCAAAATTTCGGTCGATACGATATAATTCTGATATCAATATGAACAACATAAGACTCAGAAAAACTTTTAAAAACACTCCCAATGGAGTACTTTTGAAGAATGCATTTGCAAAGTCTATGAAATCTCCTATAAAACTATAATATTTAAAGAATCAAAAAGGTAAAAATAAATGTTCACCTTTTAATAATAATATAATAATAATACATTTTATTTATTGAGGACTTCTTTCAAGACACTCAAGGACATCTTACATTACAAATACAAAGACACATAATATAAAACATTTGACTAAAACAGGAGCATACATAGAACTATAAGATACAAATAAAAGTGTGAAAAGTAAACTAAAATGGGTATAAAGTAGCCTTCATACAAGTACGGTAGCCTTGTGAAATCAGTCAAAATAAAGTTTCACAGAAGACGTGACTGACTGTTAGCAGAGGAAGCTGTCGTAATACATAATATTAAGCTTTTCTGTTACATTTGCTGTTAGCTGAGAGAGTAAATAAAATTGTCTGGCATGTGAAAACTGCCCACTACTGTTTGGCACTGGCTGCATGTCTAGTGCAAGTCATCAATGCACGATAGGCCTATATTCCATCTTGTTTGTGAGATATGCTTAGGCCTATAGGCTATGCTCATGAAACAATCCATCTCCAAGCTCCAGTTTGACTTCGTCGGGTGAAACATCTTGTAGTGTGTGACCCCCTGTCGCCGTTGACGTAGTCACGTAGTGTGAACCAGTGAACCACACAGCGACGTCCAGACACACGATGACACGCGAGACAGTCGTGTAGTGTGTGCTGCACATCCATCTGGCGACTTTGAAAGTCGTGTAGTCTGAAGCATTAAACACAACAGACGGTACTGTAGTGTGCATGCTCACAATATTTTGTTTTATAAACAACACTTAACCTTAGGTCTGGGGAAATTTGAGTTACTACAGACTCATTGTTTAATGTCTTATACATAGTTGAAAGGCTACTGCCTTCGTAATTTATTAAGTAAATGTTGGTGTTATTTACTCTTCTTGAAGCTTTGTCTTACAGGCACACAAACCGAAATATTAACTGGTCAAGGCACAATGACACACAAAGCTTTCTATGAAATACGTCTCATTTGGACTACTTTTGTGAATGTTGCAAATGTTCAAATTCACATGTACCGTACGGTGCTCTTATTTACCTAACAATGCCAATGTGTAATGCCAAACCCTGCATGGAAATGTTTCATGCCAATGATAAATAGAGCTGTGTTTTGACAAGAATCTGGCTACACGATGCATATCACGATACAGAGGCCACGGTGTGATATATTGCGAGTTCGATTTAGTGAAAAAGTGTCATAACAATGCTAATGTGGGCGCCACTGCAAAAAATAACAAACACTAAATCTGGTAACAAGTATCTTTCCTCTCTTTTGAGGTTAACGTATTTTGTACATGGTCCCTTTTACACATATATTGAGCAAAATTGCGTTTAGTGTTTTATAGAATCGATACAGTATCACGTAACGTTATATTGCGATATTCGGGTATATCGATATATTCTGGTAATGATAAACTATTTATTTGGACTTTGTCCTTCAATAGCATTTTACAAGAGCATATGAAGAGGACAGTGTTCCCAGCTGTCATGCCATGCAGTCACGTAAAAGTATTGTGCGTGACGTATCTGGTTTGGCGAGTGTGGGACTTCTTGTCAACTACACCATGGCTGTTTGACACTCTGGTCTAAAGCTGAGTCATTGGCACGGACATTTAGACAGCCCATCTATTGATCCTTCACAAGCGGCTGAGAATATTATCACTCAACAGGAGCTGAGCGGATAGCCCCACAGGACACTTTGTAATGGAGATGTGTGTGTGTCTGTGCGCGTGTGTGTGTGTGTGTGTGTGCGTGTGTGTGTATGTATTAAGGGATGTCGACTGGGTCCTCCGAGTTAAATCCCCCGACATTCTCATCCTGCCTGTAAGTTTCCTTGAGTGTGATGTCTATCTCTTCCATAATACTGTACTGTATTCCTTGAGTTCCTTGACCTGTAGCAACACACTGTCAGACTGTATATGCCTCTGTGAAATTACCTAATGGTAGCCTTAAAGGGCTTTGAACAACAACAACAACAACAACAACAACAACAACAACAGACAGGTTCAGGTACCATGTAAGGCCTTCGTGTTGTGCCCCCTGCTTCTATATCGTTGTATTCCCCTGTCTGAATGTGAGAGGACCAGGAGATGAGGAGCACATTCGCCGTTCCCAACACGGCAGGAAGGAATCTGCGCAATGCAACCTGCTTATTGGATTCCGCCTTCGCTCTCTTGTGCAAGGCGTGAAGGCACCCCAGCCTAATCCTTAACACTGAGCCGCAGCGCAGGCACAGACTTTGATAGCTCAGCAGCACGCCATCGACCCGTTTCATCCACCTCACCCCTCCCGTTCACTCATCTCAGCCTGCCTTCTAGCTGTCCGCCCGTTTACCCTCTCATCATTTAAAGAGGAGACTGCCCGTGGCTGACAACAAGTCCTAATGAGGGCTCAGGTAGAAGAGGCCCTTGATTAGGACAAGCCTTTCTCATTAACGGCCATGATGTGCAATGGATAGGGTAGGGCTGAGAACAAAAGATGTGAAAGCGTGTGTGTGTGTGTGTGTGGCTGTGACCAGGTCACTTTTATACGTCCCTTTTGATCGCTGCACAGTGCACACAGCGCAGGGGAAGTTACAGTAGGTTAACAAAAAACAGAGTGGCAGTGTGAAGGTTATCAGTACACAATATCACACTGTATGCATCCTGCGGGGTATTTTCATGAGCAGTGACGCGTGCATACGGCATATTAACACATTTGAGAATGCTCGCTTATTTGAAAGGAACTAGTGTACTGTAAGCAGAAGTGACATAACTATTGTGTTCGGAGACAGACTCAGCCAACGTTTGAATGCAGCAATGCGAAAATGAACAAAAATACAAAAATGATTGATTTCTCTCACATTTCAATGACATTTTTGTTCAAATTCGTGTTAGTGAGCTGCGCTTCACCTTCGACAGGATAATCCAGCGATGTGTGGCATATCAAGATGCTGATGAAACGGCATGCTTATTAGACAGGTGCGCCTTCAATGTGTGCCAACGTGTTTCAATCCCTGCCAATATCCTGCAGCTTCACACAGCCATTGAAGAGGAGCTGACCCGCATTCCACAGGCCACAATCAAACACCTGTTCCACTCTAAAGCATATGAAGCTGTGGATGTGTCACACTACATGAGACAAATGGTCACACCAGAGGTGCGTTCAGAATTGGCGAACAGCGGCGAACGTTTCGTGACGAACATGTTTGCTTTGAACTTGAATTTTGAACGATTTGTGTAAACATTCCAAAAATATTTAATCAGCTTCAACGTGTGTTTGCCGATAACTACCTCCTCAAACCGGTTGCTTTTGTTCGAAAACGAAAATGCGGCGAACACATTGCGAACACAAAACTTTTTAAATATGTTTACGAACGTTCGCACTATGCTCCCCAATTCTGAACGCACCTCAGATACTGTTTGGTTTTCTGCTCCCCAGCTCCAATATGGATTAGTCTTACATCTTTGACTTCAACATGCATGGACAAAATGCATTTAGGCAGGGTTTCAAGGACCGGCATTTTCTCCGCTCTGCCACCCTCTGGTCAATAAATAGGCACACTGTCCCCTTAAACTTGATAGAACCAGTTCCTCCGGTTATGCGTTCGGGAGCCATGTGTGTCCTGGGCCATGTGTCCTGGTTGTGTGCCCAGTGCTTCCTCGTTCTTCGTCCCAGGCAGGGTGCCTGTGGGACGGGGAGCAGGCTCAACGGATACCGCCGTTATCCTGGAGCTCCTGTCAATAAGCTCCCGTGGCAACAGTGGCTCACGTGCGCACATACAAGCTTGCGAGCATGCGGACACATGCGTGCACGCACGCACACACATACACACAGCTGAAATGCAACATTACTACTCTTTTCCATGGTGGAGTAATAGAGTAGAAGACTTGTAGGCTGCATGTGAAAACATACAGTATACTGTGTGTACACACGCACACACACAACCACATACATGCGTTAGGCTACATGTGAATAGACACACACACACACAGACCAGACACATGCACACACAAGCTGTACATAATGCCCACTGTACAGTATGTGCACACTCGTACAACTGTAGAAACGTTTTGTCAGTCTAGCTCAGTGTGTGTGAATCAGATAGCAGGGCGCTCAGTAGAGACCCCAACGCGGCATATATCACGTGTGTGTCCCCATGTACCTTGCCTCTCTCTCTCTCTCTCTCTCTCTCTCTCTCTCTCAAATTGTGCCACTTCACATGCAAATCCTCCTAGCAGAGCTGTGGAAAGAGTTGCCGTGTGCTGCCACCTAGTGGTCATATACCAAACTTTTTTGATTTGGTACATGGTATTGCATTGAGTGCAATTGTCAATAGATAGTCTTTAACATTGTCTTTTTGAAATATGCGTAATTAAACATAATTAATATAATATTAATATACTGTCTAGCCCTGATAGCATATCCATGCAATACCTGTCCCAATGTCTGATACAGTTTATTCAGTTGCAGGCCTGCCCTTAACACATTTTTGTTAAAATTAATATTGTATGTAGTCAAAACCTCATCCATCTAAAATCTTAAATAATTTAGCATGTTAAAATATATTTCATGCCGTTGTCTGGCAGTTATGTGAGGGAAGTCATCTTGGACCAGAGTGTGTTTGATTTACTCTCTGACTGTGCAGGATTATTGCCAGCTGGCCGTCTGCCAAGCAGCTTGGAGAAAACTCAGCTGTGTCTCGGTGGATCTCTGGACCACAGAAATAGCCGATGTGTGGCTTTTCTCTTCTCTTCGGCGAGTGTTTATAATTTATATTTAATATATATAAACAGAAAAAATGAAAGAGCCTTGCATCTCTGCCCATATACTGTACTGATTCCTGACTTAAATAGTAACTACTTCAACAGGCAGATCAGTCCACACCGTTCGAACCACTGCAGCTACTGCAGCATCCACGCCAACACCTTTTATTTTAACACTGGATAAAGGTGTTAAAATATTCATTTTCTTTGCAATGGTGTCCGGATTCCCACCTTGGCTGTGGAAACTCTATGCCGTCTTCTAAGAAATGAACGGTTTCACGGTGGAAGGTGTACGGAGCCCCCCCCCCCCCCCCACACACACACACACACACACACCCCACCCACACCAGCCTTCCCGTCTCTTCCAAAGCTGCCGCATTGACAGCTAGGTGGGATGGGTTAGTGGAATTCATCACAGTCGGATGACTTTAGATGAAATATAGAAGCAAGACCAATGAGCTACACAAAAGGCAAAGAGGATGAACCACAGCAGTGTAAAACGCCGTTCTCTTCCAGATGTTATAGATCCTTTTAGTCCACCTGTACTCAAAACCTCCTCGTTTGAAAAACTAAGCAACTCTGGCTGTGCAGTACAGTACTATAGTTGTCCACTAGGAGACAGTAATGATTTAGAGATTTTACAGTGAAGACACAATGTTAATCTGTTGAGAAAAATCTTAAAGGCACTCTACAAATATTATTTTCCAGACTACTCCACACACACACATGCGCGCACAAGTACACACACATACTGTATGTGCACTGAACTCCTGACCCCTCCTGCCCTAATAGAGAATTGAAGAGCATGTTGAACTGAAAACTAATCTGTTTTTTATTTAATACACTTGTTCCATACCAGAGATTATAGGACTATTTTCTAATCCTGCAAGTTGCAGGATGCACATAGGCTGCGGATAAACATGAACTTTTGGTTTTCATAGCGAAAGACGCCCGTACCCCCTTTCAGTAGGGGTAAAATAATGTGGATGTCTTCAGGTGAAAACGGATCTGTGCGTGAAATATGTGACTTTTACTGGGTCAGAGACAGGGTTAGTGGGGAGCAGCCAAATCCTTGTTTAAATGGATTAAATCTGTCCTCATCCCTTGGTAAAATGTGGTAAAATGTTCCTGAACAGTTAATCCATGTCACATTGTCACTGCAAAACTGTTTAAATAATATTTAAATATGCTGTATGCTAACCACGTATTTAGTCGGAATCTGATGTAACTCTATACACTCTTAAATAGGGACTACATTTTGAATATCTAAAGTAAACTAGTAATGAATCTGTTTATCATTTCATTACTGACGTGAATATTTGTTGACCTAGAATCAACTGTAAGATGTAGAAGTCTATTGTTTATTCACAATTACTCCCTTACAGTATGTGTATATACACAAAACAAAGTACAAAACGGGATGGCAAAAATAAATAATTTATTAAAGATAAATCCTTTTTAGTTGGTATATAATCTGTGTGTGTGTGTGTGTGTGTTGTATTGAGAGGTATTGCGTGTTTCAAAAGTATGATTCACAAACTACACATTATTGGTTTTCTGGACCACACCTTATTGGCTGCCTAGTAATCGGTTGTTGGTTCAATTCCTGGAACATATGGGCTCGACTTCAAACATGCCCATTGTCAAGTATACCTGTCTGGATAAAGGTGTCTACAAAATTACTGTTATATTATTTCAGGTGATTTATACACTGTGTAAAATACAGATTATTGCAATCAACACAGCTGTTGATGACAAAGGTGTAAATACATGCGCACACACACAAATGAGGCCAGATAGTGATTTTTGCTGTATTTCGATTTTTTTTTTCTTTTCTCTTCCCTTGTGGGGATTATGTTGTGGTCCAATCTGCTTTCTACCCACTCTCCAATGATGATGTGAGATGAATGACAGGCAGGCAGAAGGATATTAGGCATTACTGTCTTGGTGTGTACGACGTCTTCAATAGCGCTCCAAATCCGACATTCCTTCTGTACCGCAAGGTTGCTCTCCATTGTGTACAGGTAAGAGGGGCAGGTGAGAGAGGATTTGACAAGCTAGTATTTGTTTTAATGCAAATACACTTATATTAACTAGTATCTGTTTTAATGCAAATACACTATGCATAGCATCAGATATTAGAGTTCATCGGTAAAACAGCGTATAATTCCTTGGTTGTGTTGGCTGAAGCACTGCTTGTAATTTGGCAGTATGTGAAAACTGTTATTACTGTAAAACAGCTTCATATTTGTGCAGTGTTTAATCACAGGGTATCTAATAAGGAGGATAAATAGGTCTGTAGACATATGTCAAAGAGGCTTTAAGAGTTTCAGATATTGAATTAGGATGTACAGCAACAAAAAGGTGAGATCTTCCCAAATGTTTGCTTGTTAGATTTTTCGGAGATAAATGTCCAACTGTAGGCCTACAATATGTTCAGAACTTGTGACAAAATGCATTTCTTCGCATTGATCTGATAGTGCCACCGCATAGAAATGCATTAATCCAGATCAAGTGGCTGACCTTCTGTGCATTTGTTTGATGAATGTTAACACGACTTATACAGACATTCTAACAGACTCTCTATCTCTATTTCTCTGTCTCTCAACCGACCACACACACAAGCAGACAGTCTGTGTTATTAGCGTGGCTCCAGTAGAAATACCAGATGTTGTCTTTATCGAACAGCAAAATATGTGTGTGTGCTTACAGACACACTGTGTGTATGAGCATATTATGCATGTTAAACAACATATCCAATAGAGGTATATAAAATACCACTGGGGTAAAGCCAGAAATGTATCTTGCGGTACATTGTGTTTGTATTTTAATGGCAGTGAGAAGATTCTTTGGCCAGTTAGTCACATACCGCAAGTTTAATATCCTGCTCACTTAGCTGTTTTACCACTCACAGGGCAAACGGAAGTGTTTGCAAGTGATGATTAAGCACGGTTGTTTTCCTAAAGAGAGGGAGAATAATCACATTTGTGTGTGTGTCTCATTTAGGGTTTCTGAGCTGCTGTGCGTTCCCATTTCCCCGTACACATTAATTATATTATTGCAGGGCTTTCTCCGCAGTGTCGGAAAGGGCTGGCTGACCCTGATTCAGTATTTGAGAGACCAGCTTCCTAATTTAGCCTGCTACAGCGCAATACAGGACAGAGCACATAGAACACCTTGAGCAGACTGCACGACTTTTAATGAGACCAGTACAGGGAAGCACACACTAAAATGATTGCTCACCATTTCAGACTGCAGGATCACGGCAGCAATAGATGTTTCCTTAGCTGCCCTGCTCACCATTAGGCATGATTGGACCTGTGAAACCCCCCTCACCCCACCACAGGATTATCTGGGCCCTGGTCTGCCCCCCAACACACACACACGCATTGTGTTTCCAGGCATTAAATGTGAACTCATCAATGCTGGAGAGAGAGTGGCAGCATTTGAACTGGACCAAAACAAAATGCACGTTTCTCTTCAATGCCATAGAGTTGGCTGCTAATACGGGGAAAGAAGTGTATAGGCTTACACTCACTGACTCTAGCTTTTAAGACGGCATCTAAACCTGTCTGTCTGTCTGTCTGTCTGTCTGTCTGTCTGTCTGTCTGTCTGTTTGTCTGTCTGGCAGGCCAGTGTTTTCCGTGTCTGGTGGATGTGGTGCCGGTGAAGAATGAGGATGGCGTGGTGATTATGTTCATCCTCAACTTCGAGGTGATGACCGACGACAGACACAGAGACCGCCACCGGGAGCTCAACCACCGGCTGCCCACCTGGCTCGTCACCGGTAGGGTACCGCTTAACCCCCCCCCCTCTCCCTCTCTCGCTCTCTCTCTCTCGTTGTAAGTGTATTTGCTACACCGTATCAGTGTGATCAGTCTAAGTTTTCAGAAATTGTACCACATTGCCCCCCCCCCACCCCACCCCCCACTTCTCTCTCCCCACCCCCCTCCACCAAGGTCGTCCCCGGGGCTTCAAGCTGCGTCTACCACTGCTTCACTCCAACAGCAAGGCCTCTCTGGAGGACCCCGAGGGGGGGCGCATCCCCACCGCCACACCCCTGCACCGGGACCACCCCAGCTGCGAGTCCCTGACCCCGGGGGAGTTCCCCCTAGGGCGCTTGGCGCAGGACCAGGACCAGCTCAGCGGGAGCAGGTGAGGCCCCCTTGTGTACGGTCTCCCAATGGAAACCTTTAACGTGTAGTCAGTGCCACAGGGTGCTCCTTGAGATGCTTCTCCCTCAAAACGTAACGTAACGTAACGTCCGACTTTTTTTTATCATTTATGTACGTAGCTGATCGTTGTGCATCGTAATGCCTCACTTGTCAAGTAGGCGGGTGCTGCCAGTTACCTCACTCTTCCTGTAACGCTTCCCTATTTATTATAATGGGAAATATTTATGGCTGATATATTTTTAACCGATGAGTTATAAACATTTTCAACCCCAAACAGGGAGACTAGCTATAGAGACAAAACCTTTTTTTTTTACCAGACTGTAAAGATTATTAGTATAGCTGTAAAGTCAGATTTTTTTTTTTACATTGGAGTCTATGGGGATTGACTCCCTATTGCAGCCAGCCTCAAGTGGCCATTCGATGAACTGCAGGGCTTGGCACTTCGGCGTATTCATTTCTCAGCACCAGAGGTTCCCTTCTTTTTGGTTTGTGCAGGTTGGCTCTGCAGAAGTGGCCGGAGGACCGCCAGGAGGACCAGAGGGTTTTACTGGGCTCCAAGCCGATGGTGCCCCCCCCGGCCCCGGCGCCCCACCATACCGCCGCTCCCTTCACCCAGTCGTCGCCCTGCGTGGGGCCCCACCGCCTCAGCCTCAGCCTCAACCCGGACGGCTCGGCCTCCAACTGCACCCTGACGCACAGCCGCTCGCGGGAGAGCTTCCACAGCATGCGGCGCGCCTCCTCTGTGGACGAGATCGAGGCCATGAGGCCCGACTGGAGCCTCAAGGACCGGAGGGCCAGCGTCAGGCCGGCCTGCAGCAGCACCGGTGAGGAGGAAAGGGAGGGAAGGGGGGGGGAAGAGAGAGAGAGAGAGAGAGAGAGAGAGAGAGAGAGAGTGTGAGAGAGAGAGAGGGAGAGAGAGAGAGAGAGAGTGAGAGAGGGTGAGAGAGAGAGAGGGTGAGAGAGAGTGAGAGTGAGAGAGAGAGAGAGAGAGTGAGAGTGAGGGTGAGGGTGTGAGAGGGTGAGGGTGTGAGAGAGAGAGGG
>JAOEGT010022115.1:0-10437 GCA_025447795.1 Speoplatyrhinus poulsoni
TTATTTTTACAGCCCCCCCCCCCCCCCCCCCCTTTCCAATAGCTACCGAGAGCTTCTGTGTTTCCGAGCTCCAAAGAGCAACAAAGATCCCCCTGCACTCGTGCGTGTGCACATACATGTGACCACAACATTTGTGTGTGTGTGTGTGTGTGTGTACATGTGCCCGTTTGTGTATCAGAGGTAGCGAGTGGGAGGTTTGTGTTTCACCAACAGGTTGTGCATGGCTGCTAGCCTAACGCTGGGATCAGATGAGCCTGCCTTACTTCCCTCCCTCCAGAGATAAAACAGAATAGAGTTAGGCTTGGGTAATAAACACACTAACAAACCCACAAGGCTGCATACTGGCCTGGCCTGTTTGTGGTGTGTGTGCAGTGCATGTCACCTATGTGTGTGTGTGTGCGCGGGCCTGTATCCACAAACGTGTCTAACTAGGAACGGAACGAAACGCGTTGAGAAACGCTCGGTGGATGTTGCAAAAGCCGGGGGTGGAGAGCTATGTGCAAATGACCTGCGTGGCTCTCACTGGGGCTCAAGCGAATTCAATTACAGGTCTGGCTTTAACGCACCCATACAGTACCAACACATTAACCAATATCACTGTAAGATGTCCATTTACATGTTAGAATTGTGAGTTACTTTGTTTACTTTCCTGACTCCTGCTACATTTTACTGCATTGCATATAGATCCCAATAATTAAGATTGGCATTTGCTCAAGGTGTACGTTCACTAATATTTAACTCCAACAACCAAGAAATAGCTGTATAGACATTTTTCAATCTGACTACTGTAGCTAGATTTGACCTTAGGTCACACAACTCCGCACACTTTATTGGTAGAATATAGTTGTCCTGCCTTTCTAGCCCTGGATCCCTCCTTGTATGATAGCCAGCCGCCTATTGATAGCCATTTTCTGTTACAATAACCTTGCCAACGTGGCCTGGGCCAGGGTGCGATTATTCTGTAGCCAACAAACATTTATGGTTACTTGTGGTGGTGGTTTCACAGCAGACTGTGGAGTCCTTTAAAAGTCCTAACAAACTGTCTTTAAATCCTTCAACGTCACTTGTTGACAGGCTCCGATGCATTCATTATCAGCGTGCAACCTTCAGGCCGGAGAATGTATGAGATAAAGCAGGCAAATGTTAAGACAACAGTGGTCTATAATGTTGCACTTAATCTTTCTACTATCCAGCCATTAACTTTACCCATGGATTCACTATTCTAGTGTCTGGGAAGTGGGGGGGGGGGGGATATGACATGGAACTAACATGGAGATATGAGACATGGAGATATGAGACATGGCTGATTTGGAAGGATTTCAGTCCAACACAGGGCCATCAGACAAGCACACACGAGCAATTTAGAAGCCATGACCGAATGTAAGGTGCTGGCTGAAAACCCTGACAAAGGCTCTTAGTCTTAACCACTGCATACTACTCTATGGTGTAGTGCTAGTGAGAATAAGAATGGGCCATTCTTAAAACGCACTGGTGGGGATTTGACAACCGGTCTTTATCACTTTGTTTGTCTTGGAATTAAAAAGGAAAACACAGAGAGGGGCATGAGAGAACCTGGCATGTCGCCAGAGGAGGTGTGGAGCAGAGAGACTGGCTTGTTTTGAAAAAGAAAAAAAAGAAATTGGCTGGGGCCACCATCCCCAGCACCTTATAAGGCAGTGTTTCTCCCTGCTAGCCCATTGCAGCTGGGCTGACTGTTGCTAGCGGGCGCAGTTCAACTGCACTCAAAGACTGTGGACGCTGGCTTGCAGCTTTCAGGCTAACTTAAATTATGGAAAATAAGAAAAGAAACACACACATGGACAAGTGAACAAGCAAAGGCCAGGGGAGAGTAGAGAAACATTAGCACATGGTTGGCACATGCAAGCAAAAAAAAAAAAAATAGAAAAGGAAAACTAATCAGAGTAGTACACAATAAGGTTGTAGGAGATATTCTAGTACTAAAGCCTCTAATAGCCTCTTTAGGTTAAATCTTGAGTTGAATATATGTCGTCAGCTCAGACAGCACATTTTACAGTGTGAAATATGACAAATGAGCATTTCAACATGCCGTTAAAGACAACTATCTGTTTGGCTAATTTAGCACAAACGCACATCTAAGTAGATATGACTTACTTTGTTCCCTGGCTCTGGTAGGCTATTTGACTATATGAAGCAGCAGCTCACATTTAAGTTTCAAAATGACAGACCTGTGTCTAAACCAGAAATCAATAAGATTGAGCTTGTCACACTACAAATGTCCATGTGCTCAACTCAACTAACCGAAATCCAACTTTAAGTACAGGTTAGGACAACGCAAATGGATCTTAAATTGGGGTGCAGCAGCTTTATCAGGTGTGTGTGTGCGTGCGTGCATGCAAGCGTAGGTTGGGGGAGGCTTGAAGCAATCAGTGAAACAGAACAAATTGAGACTAAAGTGAAAGTGCAGAGATTCACTTGAACTTTGATCCTCAAATGTAAGTCAAATGTTTACTTTGATTATTTACCTTAGGGCAGCCTAAATAAAATGTATGCTATGTTATTGCAATCACATGTCCATTCATTCATTAAACATTTCCTCTCCTTTAACACTTAATTGGTTTCTCAATGCCTTTAGTACTTTGGTCAGCAATGCTACACAGCTTGTACAGTGAAAGTTGTGAGCGCATTTGTCTAGATGCAGACAGAAATAATCAGTGGACAGCTTCTAATTTAGGTGTTTATATGCTTTCTCATTCAGACAGACCGATATCACCCTGTATCGGCTACACAAATGTTCTGTTAATTCAAATGCCTTTAAAGTGATTCTAGTACTTTCTGCCACTAGATGTCACAATAAATGTTGCTCTGCAGGACACAATTTCTCCATTGTTGTTTGCTGCTATATTAATGTGTAAAATATCATAGGAGCGCTTCTCTGAAAAATAAAAAAGGTGTTACACAAAAGACAACTCGTCACCAAGAACAGACCTGTTATTGCAGACCCCCAATGGGTGTGCACTACTAACAGACCACATATTGTTTTATGAATGACTTTAGGGACTGTCATTCAGTCCTGTCGACCAGCTGCAGTTGAGCACTTCCCAGTCAGCCTTGTACAGCCTCAGATTAGCCGTCATGGGCGCCATGCGAGCGTTTTCCCAAGGATGGGAACTTTTTACTCTCCTAGCTTCCTTTTCTATTTATGAAAGATGACATTTGTAGGATTTGTTTCCCCGCCGTTGCGTCAGCAAATCAATAAACTGTCCACCGTGGCCTTTTTATTACATCTGGTCCTCATGAGGCCAGTGTCATTATTTTAGAGGGCAGAAGACACATTACGGTATAGGTGCAAAAACATTTTCGGGACCTTTCGGTGTGTTTGTTAGGAACCAACATCTTCCATAGCAGCGACAGCACCTGGCTATAAATGGACTGCAGCCTGCACCCTCCTACGCATGTTTCCCACTCATCACTCCATCTCCCCAGTTCACATGCAGGAAGTCAATATGCAAACTGTGCTCGACTAATCACAGAATAATACTGGACTTTTAAACGTGTGCCTTCTTAACCGCTGACATGACGTGATTTCAAGACAGGCCTTCACTGTTCAAAGCTGCAAGCTTCTATTGAAATGTTTCACATTGATACTTAGTATCAGTTTGAGCTGTAGATCTTCTAAACTGATAATCACATAGAACTTGGTACTGTAGAGATGCTGTTGTACACAAAGGAGTATTTCCTCATTGAGGTGTGTCATCATGACACAGGAATGAAGACTGTAAACACAGAGCTGTAGGTCTCAGCTACATCACAATAGAGGATTCTGCACTTGAAAGCAATAGTTAGCTTTGTAGGCTTGACCTTGTACTGTGTGTTTTGCATATGCCCATATTTCACAGGAATGTAAATTGCAGAACAAATGTGCCATTGCCCGACGTACTAGCCTACATAATAAAGCTCCAGGACTGTTCCTCTAACAATAACATTTCATGTTGGTAACGTTTTTGACAGCCTCTCTTATTCAAAAATGTTAAATTGAGAAATATACTTTCTCAAATCTGGTACAAGACTGGCATATGCCGGTTTAAATAGGATTTATGTAATGTAAATTAGTTGGTATAAACAAACACGTCTTATAAAATAGGCTACAATGATTTGCATTTGATTGACATGCATGAGTCTTAGACAAATATGCAAAACAACTCACAACAGTGCATCAAATAAATTGGTGCCTCATAAACCATGCCAGTGAACATCACTGACCCTACGAGTGGTGGGCCTGTCCAGGCAGGAGTTCTGTCCTGAAATATTAGTCTCCATCAAACGGCTGTACAGACTGGGACAGCACATTCCCGACTAATCCTAATCTTCTGAGGCTGCATTCAGCAACACACCATTGTTTGTACGGTGGCTTAATTATTAGTTAGGCCTATCGGCCATGTGCTCTTATTTTGACTTGCTTCTATGGACATTGGCCAGATTCATTTTTAATGGACCAAAAGATCCCACTCAATCACGCAGTCTTTAAGGGCAGTCTAGT
Source organism: Speoplatyrhinus poulsoni (assembly GCA_025447795.1). Taxonomy (NCBI): domain Eukaryota; kingdom Metazoa; phylum Chordata; class Actinopteri; order Percopsiformes; family Amblyopsidae; genus Speoplatyrhinus; species Speoplatyrhinus poulsoni. Next base: position 4,520 of record JAOEGT010022115.1, read on the forward strand.
GTGGGAAAATAGATCTCGCCACTGTTAAACTGGGAAAAGCATCAACACACTGGTCAGTGTCTAATAGGCTAGGCTACTTAACATATCTAGTTGTTTAATGACAACAGTGACGTGTACATCCATCAACAGGACTTACCAGCAAACTTTCCAAGTTTATGGCAGATCTAGGATCTCTGATCATGTCCTCTAGTTTTTTCAACCGGGTTTCCATCCTTCTTTCAGCGCCAAGCGACATCTCTGCAATGTCGATGATAGCCTGTTAAAGTTAGGCTACTTTATTTAATTAGCTATGACGTTTCCAACTATTTGAGTTAACATTTGAAAACTCTTTGTTCTAGGCAAACGGCCGTGGGCCTAGTAGCCTTGGACTCAGCCCACCCAGATCGCCTCCAATAGGATAGTGTGCACAATGAAAAGAAAATATTCCCAAGCGAAGAGGCTCCGCTTCCAAACTTTCCAAGTAGGCCCAAAGGTTTGTGGCCAAACGTCAATGAAGCTTTTGGAACGTTCCCCTGATAGATGCCATTTTCACACGGCGATAAAGTTTGAATTTAGAGATATCAGCAACAGGGCGTTTTCTTGTCCCCCCTCCTCCCCTTTCGCGTTGGGCGCCTAGAAAAGCGTTTTCTGAATTTCGAAAATTCCGCTGTTTTCCCATTCAGCGTCTGAAGTCTACAAGTGCTGTTTTTTCCGTAGGGCAGTCACAAGTCATCTGAAAGGGCGACGTTGTCCGCGCTGAATTTTTAATAAGACACCCTCTTCCTGGACCTCTCGCATTTTCGCGCACCCTTCCTGGCTTTGCCTTTATTCCATAGACGCCATGCAAAAACCAAACGTTGTATGGAGTCGGAATGGCAAACTCCAACCACCGAATTCCTCCCGCATACACTCACATCTACGTACAGACTCGACTCTCACTCTCTCCTCCCCCTGGCCATGATACCAGCATGCTGAAGTTTACCCAGAATCCTTGTCTCTCTTTCAAAGCAGGAAACAGGTAAAGCCCCGATAGGCTGCATACTTTCTTGAGTTTTGGATAAAAGTAATCATAACCCATTATTAAATATCTATGTAGGCCGTGTGATGTTGTTTTCATTATATGGCTGCGTTGTTTTTCATAAGGCCATGAAATATTCTAACCAGTTTCCACCAGCAGCAACGTTTTTGTAGGCCTATGTAGGCCTAAGCCTTTCAATTTAATCAAATACAAACTAAACTAAACAAGAAAAGTGTACGTGATATTAATGTAGGCTATTCCGTTTGATTCAGCAGGGTAGTTGAGACCAATTAAATGATGTCATAGGCCTTTATGCTTGTCAACCTGATCTTGCAACATTCCAACGTTCATGCCACCAGATAAAATTCTCTATATCCCACCTCACAACAACATACCATTTAATTTAAAGACTAATCAGTCTAATTTTGCAATCTCCACATCTGCCTCTATTTCATTTGCTTTTAACGCATGCAGTTGGCAAAATCAGGATGATCTTAACTCTTATGTATCATGTGGTATAAATATTATAATAATACAAATAATTATTATATAAATATTTCAGATACTGCTGTGACAGCATGCGTCTCATGTAGGCCTATAGTTTTCTGCATTTTTCTAAAATCTGTCATGTTTAATTTTCCCTGGTTTATTTTGGTTACAAGAAAACACGTTTAGTGTCTCTCTTTTGTTTGGTATGCAATGAGATGGAATGGCATGCATGACACCAAAAGAAAAGTTGGCAAAATCTGAGAGGGAAGTTGTAACAATAAGAATGCTGGTCTTCAGTTGTCCAAAAAAGCACTTGACTAATCCTCACAATGTGGGCAGTCCAAATTGGCACTATATTGACAGACGTGAACCACTACTGTCAACATGCTAGCGCTCATCAGCATCTGAGTTCTAGCATTAAAGGCTTTTGCCATCAAGATGACTCTCCTGCACCAGACATCCATGCATAATAATAATAATAATAATAATAATAATAATAACTAAAATACATTTAATCTCAAAGTATTTTAATAATTAATGTTTTGGTTGGTTGGTTTTGAAATATTCCAGTGCAGTTCTGTCAGACCCTATATACTTGTATTTGAAATGTAGTTATGACATCACGTAATGAATTTCCTTTGCTGTTGTTGAAACACAACAACCACAGTACAGGTAAAAAAGTCTTGGACTTTCCATCTGCAAACAATTGCATAATAAAATAGCTCAACCGAGTTGGTTATAACATTTGTGGCATAGGAGTGGACTCAGGGGAGCGTTTGGTCAATACTTTGCAACGCCGTAAGATGGCGCTAAAGACCATGTTATTATAAAGAAAAACAAATATATTATTGAATTTCAAGGGGTAGCTTTTTTTTTTAATGTATCAGCCTTTAGAATGCTCTAAGTGTTTTACTCTATTACATCTAGGCTGTTCTGTTTTCAATGTAACAATAAATTAATTAATTAACATATTTATATATTTTATTGTTATTGGTTATCTCAAAAACATTTTGTAATGTTCAGTGTATTTGAACATATGACCAACTTCAGACATAGTGTGCGCCTCTTATTTATTTCTTCATGAACAATTCACTGGATAAACAAATACGATTACAACACAAAAAAAAGTTATTTTCCAAAGCAAAAGTTATGTACATGTTACAACTTCATAATAAAGAGACAAAAATCACCTCTCCATATCACTGTTTTCTCAATTTTAATTATAAAAAGCATTTTACTGTCACCAGGCATTTACATTTGAATAGAATGCTCAGGTCAAACCACCTTCTCTTTTTATTATTTGCAATTGCAAAATGTGTCAACAATAAATAATACTATAAAATGTACACAAAAGGTTGACAGTCCACCACGAGTTAAAACGTTGAACATGTGTGTTGAGGGACAAGGATCTGGGTTTGTTGTTCCTTTTTTTTTTCATAGTAAAAATGTGACAGTCCATACATGATACAGAAAAAGCTGATCATCCATACATTGACACTAACGAGATAACAAAATCTTTCTATATGTTTTTGTACAAAGAGGGAGTCTTTTTTACAAGCAAGCTTCATTGTCTTAACTGTCGAGATTATACAAGCAAGAGTTAAGGCAACTTCGTTGTTGTTTTTGATGTCCTTTTAATTTGCTATTTTGTCTGTGGATAATTCATCTGATGTTGTTGACATTGCATAATTCAGGCTGTTGACAAGGCCTGTAGTTTGTCTTGCAAAAAAGGAATGAGTAATTTTTTTTTACCATGAAATAGACTGAATCAGTCTATTTTATACTATTATCAGCAAGCATACTGTTCCGTATACAGTTCACAATGTACTGATGAGGAGTGTGTGCGTGCGTGTCAGCATGCCCGTGTGTGCTTGCGTGAGAGTTACAGAAAAGAGTTTGTTACAAAACTCAGCTATCTCTCCGCTGATGTAAATCTTTATTCAGAATAGTGATTTGGGAGAATGATTTGTCGTAAAGTATGGAGTAGGCACATAACAAATAACTGAGCAATTGTTTAACAATCCAGAATAACTTTCCAGCAAAACAGACACAAAACAATCACATCCAGACTGTTTCAAGGCTACAAAGATACTGAGCTCTCTGTGCTTTTATAGAAGGTTTCGCAGCAAATGTAGACCTAGAAAAATGCACAGTAGTATGTGTTTTGTGCCTCTCAAATAAATAATACTTATAAAACAATAAAAAAAATAACTTACATTTGAGAGAGGAATTGGTAGTTTTACATAGAAAACCTCTAAAAAAAAGATGAGAAAAGGAGAGTCTTGATTAAAGTAATACAAACTCATACAGTAGATCATAAAAAATACTTTTAGTATCTTTGTTCAGAGACAATGAAGCGGTACGTAGGAAAACCTTCAAGGGAAACCAAAGTCGGACTTTGGCAAGCAACAAGCTAAGCCTAAATGCTTGACTACCAGATAGAGTTGCACACGCCTTACTATGAGTCAACACTCGCTAATATCGCCTGGGTTTTGGGTTCACACTAGCCTGACACACACACATGCACACGCACACGGGCACACACACACACACAGATATGGCTGCACACATACATACTGTATGTCAATCACAAATTATTTAAGATTAAGTAGTGCGTGAGTGTGTGCTGTATGTGTTTGCAGTTGTGGAAAAATGTGTGTTTGCAGTTAAGCATAAAAACGTGTTTGTAGAGTATGAGACTCAATTTATCAAACAGGACAATGCATCAAAATCGCCGTAGTCGATTGTGACAAATAAATAAATATAAAACGGATAAACAGTGAGTTAAATAAGGAAATGACAAAGAAACAAAACAAAATTATAAATGTATGGCGTCCCGGGCTATGGTTCCTACATAAAGGTGTTTCACCTCACTTGTCTTGAAATGTCAGCTATAATGATGACATGGGACAAGCAAACTAGAAATATGGTAATACTGCTTTTTTCATTGACTTCTCGTAGTTTCTCTGATCACACAGTACTTGATATAAGTGCGTATTGTTTTGGCAACTATATACTTAATATACCGGTCAAATCTACAGCTTTGAAATGATATCGCTATCAATATCAATATCAATAACTTATTGATAGCTCATTTGAACATATAAGCTTTTGGCATATGATATTACAAGTCTGATATTGGTATTTAATTCCTCCATAGGAGTGAAAGCTAAATACTGGCTTTTTTTAATGGCATTCCAGCTCACAGGCTTAAGCAGCGGTGAAACTGAATCAGACAAAAGTGGATATATAAGAGGTGCATGGAGTAATACTAGAAAAAGCAACTGACTCAAGGACAACATTTGAGTTGTCAGTCAATAAAACTGGCACAAAACAAAGCACATGAATAACTGGCATAAACATACTGGAGTAAACAGAAGGGGAATGAAAGGGTATATGATTAAATTATGTTTTCATTTGCGGCATTTTTCTAAAGGATTCTGGCTTCTGCCCTATAACGTGGTATTTCGTTGTGATTTGCTTCCTAAAATAGTATTCATGGAAAAAAGCTGGCTTTACACTACTTACCATGGCAGAAACATCTCTGGAAATAATAATTAAAATATAATAATAATAATAATAAGAGTAAGATTATCTTCAGCAATAGTTTACAAGTTGGTCTCTATATTGCCTTATGAGCTTCAAAGTGATGTGAGATGAGTGACAGGCTTTTAAGTGGATAATACTAAAGCACACAGATGGCAGGACTAATTATCTCCACAACTCCTGTGTCAGAATCTGGAGTCACGAATAATTTGCATTTGCGTACAAGAGGAAACACAAATGGCCAGACACCCCCAACACAATGTCATTTGCTGGTGAAGCTGCTATATCTGGATTGGGAATGATTTTTAACACACAACTGAAAAGAAGGCAATTGTATGTCCAAGGTATCAACTTTGTGTGGGTCTTCCTTTGCTAAGTTATATGAGGTGTTTCTCTTCAATAAGCAACAACAAGTTGTGTGAATAAAAAAATCAACAATGCCCCTGTGACAGTGGATTAAACAAGGATAGAGAAGGTTCCAGAAAAAAATGCTTTAAATACAGGACATTCAGAGTGTAACAGCCATAGAGAGCACGTTGATGGGGGTGGAACATGGGCTTAAGAGACATGGGAGACATGGGGGTGTGGGGAATATCTGAACAAATATGTGACACTGCATCTGCAGCTTTGGAGGTCTGGAGATCGTGCTGGCCATTTGAGACAAATTCAGAATACATACATACAGTGGGTGTGCGAATACATCATCACACAGACAAAAGAGTCCCATTTCTCTCTGCTATGGTACACACTAACACGCGTTGTTGGTCTGGTGCAAGGTGTCAGAGGCTGTTTATAGTGCTGGTAGGGCCTGTTGTGGTGGTGGCGGTGGAGGAGGAAAGTGGTGCTGGGTCCAAGGTTGGGTGGGCATGGCGGGGGGGGGGGGGCA